>ONZH01006322.1:0-59104 GCA_900303285.1 Rhinella marina | reverse complement strand
CAGTACAAAAATGCCCCCTTAGAATGTGTGCCAGTGAAAAAAATGCCCCCTTACAATGAATTCCAGTGCAAAAAATGTCACCTATAATGCCTGCCAGTCCAAAAATGCCCCCCCCCCCAATAATGTGTGCCAGTACAAGAACATAATTACATATATATAGTGGCTCACCAGTCACAAAGGATGGAATGGGGGTACTACTGAACACCGGCTCACCGTTGGCCGTGAGTAAGTAGGGAGGAAGAATAAGATAAAATGTGACGAGCACACCCCTCTCTTGGACCTCCCTAGAAATATCAGTGTTGCAATAGATAAATACATAAATAAATACATAAAATATTTATTTAGACAATGCTAGAAAATCTCCAATAAAATCAAGAGCAAGTGCTCAGGAGTGGGGCATATCCACTATATAACCAAATTATACGCATACAAAAATAATAAACGATAAAAATATGAACGATAAGAAAAATAAGAAAAAAATATGTATAAATAGTAACGGTCAATGTCCAGATCCGTAAAAGTGATTGATATTTACCCAATAGTCTTTATATTTCAGATGTCCAGCGTGTGATATCTATGTTGTATGTTGACAAAATTTTAGAATAGTCAATGTGCTGTGCCTATATTCATCCACAGGGATACCAGAAATACCAAACGCGTTTCGGAGCTTAAATAACTGCTCCTTCCTCAGTGGTCTGTGGATTTGTATATATATCTAGGCACTTTTATAGTGTTTTATGTTGCCCGCCTCTATTTAGGGGAGTTGTTTAGCAAGCATGGACTGGTATTTTTCTACCTAGTGGACTGAACTATAGTCATTTATATAAGTGAAGAATGGGTTACCAATCAGGACCCATTTAAAGAATACAGCTTCAAACGGAGATTTAACCTAAGAATACAGCATCACTTGGATACAATATAACAAGTACCGCTGTAACAAGTACCATATTGAAGCAAGCGCTAATCCTCACATTGCAACAAGTATCAGTTGGAAGTAAGCGTCAACGTTCACAAGTATCAGTTTGAAGTCAGCGCCTACGCTCGCAAGTGGGAACCCACGTGGGACGCCACACATCAGGCCAGCAAAGCACAGCGATCCGTAACAGCGTGAAAGAACAACAGTCACAGCCGCGCGGGAGAATAACAACTATCCTGCTACGATCCTCCGTCTGAAGACCAAAGGAGCGGTAATGTAAAAGAATTTCTAATTCAAACGCTATTAGCTAATATAAAATAACTCTTTATTCCATACCACATATAAGAATACAAGATAACTCATAGACGATTTTTGGAATATTCATATGGTATAAAACAGCTACAACATAGATATCACATGCTGGACATCTGAAATATAAAGACTATTGGGTAAATATCAATCACTTTTACGGATCTGGACATTGACCGTTACTATTTATACATATTTTTTTCTTATTTTTCTTATCGTTCATATTTTTATCGTTTATTATTTTTGTATGCGTATAATTTGGTTATATAGTGGATATGCCCCACTCCTGAGCACTTGCTCTTGATTTTATTGGAGATTTTCTAGCATTGTCTAAATAAATATTTTATGTATTTATTTATGTATTTATCTATTGCAACACTGATATTTCTAGGCAGGTCCAAGTGAGGGGTGTGCTCGTCACATTTTATCTTATTCTTCCTCAGTACAAGAACATGCTCCCTTATGTGTGCCAGTACAAAATGCCCTTATCCCCATAGTGCTCCTCACTCCTCCCACTAGTGACCCAATAGCATGGTGCCAAATAAAAAAAAACATATACTTATCTCTATGTAGCTGATAGCGATGCAGTGTAGGCCTCTTCCAGTTTGTGTCCAGAGCTATATGCTGCCCGGCTCAGGAAACACAATGATGATTACGTCATTGTGCCAGCCTCTGATAGTCTCAGGTAATGATGGGGCAAGGAGACCTCACTCCCATGCCCTGCTGCAGCATCAAACTGTATTGCAATCCTAAGACCACTGGCAATTGTGACCCCCTACAGCTATGCCCCTGGTTGTCAAGTATATTCACAGAGCTGTTGCATCCCTACTGTCCAAGCTTGTATATTCTGAAAGGCAACAATGGATGTTGCCATGTAGTTGCCATCAATATACTTGATATTTAACTAAGCACATTACCTTCTGCCCAAGCATGTTGTCACCAGTGGTGCCCTTGTCTTGATTTTGTGCTTCATGTATTCAGAAAAAATCATTTTTATTCAGTGCTCCCACCTGACTCTTGCAACCTCCAAGTCAAGCTTAACTCCTCCGCAGTGCCTATGTACTGAAGCGACCCTTACAGGCACATCCTGTCCTCACTATCTGGCACATGCACAGTGAAGCGCAGAAGCCAGGAGCTGTACACCCATCTTTACAACGCAAGCACAGTGGAGTAGAAAGACTGAGTATGCTTAAGATGTGGATAGGCAAGGGGATAAAGTAACCACAGCTCTGAAACATCAATCAAGGGGCAGGAGGCAGGATCTGGGTGCAGCAGCCTCCTTGACTTGACACTACTAATCAGCATATAGTGGCAGCGCTGAACAAAGATTATTTTCTGTGCATACACAAAATCAAGACATGGGCACCATTGGGGACACCATGCTTGGAGAGATAAGGTAATGGGCTTAGTTAACTATTGAATATCTTGCTGCCAGGTTCCCTTTAATGCTGCTATAATATGAATCCAGCTCTGCTCCTATCCACCGCTGGATCCTGATAAGGGTTTCATACCATGTCTATTGGCCATATAGGCAAAGATGGCCCAATCATATGATGCGAATATGGCCTTCATTGCTCCCTTTGCTCCTCTTCTTCCTTTTGAATTTATTATTGTTCACTATTTTTTTCCATGCACTTTTTTTAAAAGATCCATACTGGGCAACCAATGTATACAGTGATAACGCTGTTTATACTAGCGCATTTTATCATTTTCATGCACACTGCGTGCATGGAATTTTTTTTCACAAAACTCTTTGCAGAGAAAGTACACAATTTTTACATGCTAAAACAATAGTCGCCAGAGTCATAATAACGATATACGGTATATGTTTGAGGCCTATGCATCATACCTGGTAATAGTAGCCAAAGATCAAATATACACATAAATAGGCAAGATCTACATTGTAGTGTTCCATTCATTTACGCAAAGTCTGCGTCAATGGACTCTGAGTCATATTCAGCCTTTTTCTGTCCTGGGAAAGGAAATGTTTTATTCAGTATGGACAGAAAACAAGGTTAAAACAAGGTGGACTACATTCAATCGAGATATCAATATACCAATACCACAATTTAGATTTCCTGACGCAGTCAGGTATGGCATGCATGATAAATATATTCTACAGGGATTGTCGTTAATGGCTACACATAGATTACACTGTAGAGTACTAAAAGTACCCTGATAGGGGCAAAACCCCTGAAACATATGTCTGAGGATGGGTCTCTTTTCCCTTGCCTCCCAATAGTCTCTCTTTTGGAACAGTTTCTAACCCAAGTCCTCGTGTTCCTCTTTGCTCCATAAATCTCCCTCTTTTTGACCCACAAAATTAATGTGCATTAATAAACATACTAAACTGCTCCAAAAAATATGTGTTTGGTTCCTACCTGTATATTAGACCTCAGCTTATATATTTTTTCATTATTTGTTGAAATTTGGAGACCTTAAAATGTCTATAATTAGATGATTTTGTACTAAATTTTAAAGGGGAATTGCACCACAATAAAAAGCTGTCCCAGGAGCTGCACATGCCTTAAAAAATAAATAAAAAAACTCACTCCAGCGATCCCCCACCACTGACCTTCCTCACATCACACAGTAATTGGATCTTTCACACAGTGAGGCATAAGTGTTCCTCTTTGGCTGCCCAAAAGTTGGGTGTTAAGTCTTTTCCATATGGAGATAATTCTGATTTGGCTTATATCCTTAGTCAATTTACTGCTTCAATAAGGGGAAGATGGTATCTGAAGGGTACTCATCAACATGATAGTAGATGTAGAATTGGGATAACAGCATGTATGGCACCTTTATTGTTATCTTGATAGATCTAGATAAAGATGTCCACTGAAGAGCGTTGCACTTATTAGTGTAATGTTTGATGCTGTATTTCAGTCACTCATCGACCTTCTCCCTCTGGTCAGAGTGAATGGTCTGATTGAGAAAGTCAAGCAAGGCTGTTTGCCATGCTGAAAGTACAAAGAAAGGAGGAAGTAAAATGTCAGTAGAGTAGAACAGAAGTAGAATACTTACATTAACTTAAAAAAACTTGATATATGTACCTTTAAATAATAAGTAAAGGTTCCGCCTTAAAAGGGTTTTTCCGGGCTCCTGATATTAAAGGGGTTGTCCGAGTTATGAAAAAAAATATCTAGTACTTTAAATCTGATGGGCAGCAATATATAACTAAGTTAAGCAAGTTTTAGGCAAAAAAAAATCTATATTTCCTCATTTCCCTGGTTCTCTTCTGGCCTTTATTTACTTGCAGTAATAACAATCTCTGCCCCCCCCCCCCGCTCTGCTCTGCAAGTGCTGCCCTGAGTGACATGTCTGCTGGAATACTCAGCAGCATGTTGTATGTGTAGGACTACAAGTCCCAGCTGTACAATGACACTGCTGATACACACAGGAACTTCCCACTACCTTTCTTGTACAATACAATACTTTGCAGATCTCCTCCAGATCAGCTTCAGTGTCAGCTCTGTATCTGTAGGGTGAGGAGGGCAGATCCTGTGTCTCTTTACATCTGCAGCTGCTGTTGTAAAGCCTTCAGTGTGTTCTGGCTGAAGGGGTTAATGTTTTATCTGAAAGAATCCAGGGAGAGAGCAGATAGAAGGAGCCCGGCAGTGCAGGGGGGCGTGGCCAGCACAGTGACGTTTCGTGTACAGGCTCTCATCTGCTGGTGCAGGGAGGCAAGCTGACATCACAGGTCATGTGACCCTCATTGAAATCTAAGAAACCAGCAGCTTTAGAAGCAGAAAGTGTATGGAAAAGCTGTTGTTTTTGACTAGTTAGAAACATGCAAAGGACAAAAAAATAACTCGGACAACCCCTTTAATGACCTACTTAAAACAACACTGCCAATATATATTGCCTAATAAAAAAAAACTAGGAAAAAGAAACTAGGAAATAAAGCAATTTCTTTTCCATAGGTTCAGGCACCAAGTGTGAAATAGGGGTGTAAGCTTTTGGTGCAAAGACCATCAGGGCCGGTGATATAGGTGATACATTATATGTAGGACTTGCTATGGTCAGCTCTAAATAAGGTAAAAAAGGCTGTTGTCTTAAATGTAATAAACCATTTGGTTTCATATCCAGATCTCTATTTTATAGTCAGGGCATCAGTAGGTATGTAAGTAAGTAACTACGTAAGTACTGGACACGGCCACCATATGCAAAATACTGATGCTATGTTAAAGGAAATCTGTCACAATGTCTTGTAGGGCTAAGGCCTGTTTCACACTTGCGTTGTTAATTCTGGTATTGAGATCTGGCAGAGGATCTCAATATTGGAATTAAACGGATCCGATTTGATTTTGCACGTCAGGATGCATCCGTTCCGTTAGGATGCGGTTGTGTGAAATCAAAACTGAAAAAAATGGATCTGTTTTTTTAGGTTCCTAAAAGACGTATCCGACACCTTTGACTTACATTGTTTTTAGTGACAGATCCGTTTTTATGACCGATTACAAAACTGCTGGAAGCTGCAGTTTTGTGTCTAGTAATAAAAACAGATGACGACTAAATGGAAACGCAAGTGTGAAACAGGCCTAACTCAACCGAATCTAATAAAATATTGTGATACATTGCTTTATCCTATTATTATTTATTATTTATTAGGATATTTGTCAGCAGTAGGGAGCATTGCCTTTACACTTACAGGCTCTGCTCTCCATGCAACTGCCGTGCAGGGATAGACAGTGAAAACATCATCATGACTGCTGGTCCTGTCAATCAAAGTTCATGGGTGCAGCAGTTGCAGAGAGGACACATATGAACATGGGACCAACACAAATGCCTTCAGCTGCCAAGTGCACATGTTATAGGTCAGCCTGTCTCATAGGTACAAATCTGCTGACAGATGTCCTTTAATCCACATGCAAATGAGAAATTAAGTGCACCAAGTTCAGAAACAAAACCAATCTGTGCACCCTTGTTTCTCCTGTTTCCTCTGCATCCCCCTCCCACTATGTCTTGATTGACAGGGCCAGATTCCTGTATAGTGATCTCTCCTGGCCCTGTCAATCAAGAAGGAGTGAGTGGATGGCAGAGCAAGGGTGCACAGAGTGCATTGGGCCTGCCCTGTGTGCATTTGACTGCTCATTTGCATATGGACTTAAAGCACTTTTTCTGCATAATGAAGACAAAGATCACTAAGTGAAAGGTATCACTACTAGCCCTATTCATGAGATATATTCAGGGGGTAGCTATAGGGGGTGCAGAGGTAGCAGTCGCTACCGGGCCCAGGAACCTGAGGGGGCCCAAAGACCCTTGTGCCGCATAAGAAGACACACAAAGCACTAAGGAAAGGGGGCCCAAGCTGAACTCTTGCACCAGGGCCCATGAGCCGTTAGCTACGCCCCTGGATATATTCTATACATTTTGTAAAGTTCTATTCTATTTCTATATCTGTGGTTGATAACTTACACATTATTGTCGTATTGTTGTATTTTAAGACTTCCAAGCGCTGGGGTTAAAGAAGGGGATGTTCTTCAATCCAGACCCATATCTAAAAATCTCCATTCAGCCTGGAAAACACAGCATCTTCCCCGCACTCCCTCACCATGGCCAAGAGAAAAGATCAAAAATTATCTGCAACACAGTCAATCCTGTGTGGAAACGAGAGGTATGTCACTGGGGTGTGTGAAAGGAGAAATCCAGCAAATATGATTTTGTCAAACTCAGGTCTTGTAATAGATTGCTTAAAGGGAATGTGTCATAAGGGAATAGTTGTTTAAATAACGTTAAGGGGGTTTTCCGGGTGTTTAAAGGGGTTCTCCGGGCTTTTAATATTGATGACCTATCGTCAGGTAACCTGTCAGTAAGTCCTGATTTCATGTAGTTTGTATACAGGATATGATGTTTTGTACCAGATAGGCTCTGCTTTCCCTGCAGAAACGCATGAAGAAGTGACTGGCTAAGATAAAGTGCAACTAAATAAGCTATCAATCAAAGACTAGAAGTCACTGTTTGTAGTAAAACACATATTACATTCCAGAGGAGCCATTTCCGTGCATCTCCACTTGGGACATGTTGCTCTCTGCTGGACCTGATATGTCCTCTGTATTTATTTTATTGACTACTGTATTAGATACAGCCTCTGTACACTAGATGGCAGCGTACTACACATGATGTCAGTGGACAATGTATGTTGTTTGTATTTATAGAAAATGGGTACTCCACTTATAGCTGAAGATAGGAGAGTGCAGGACTAGGTTATTTCCAGCAGTACCAAAGAGGGGAATGGAGAAGGTGCGCACATGCTCAACCTGACGCTCCATTCATTTCAGGGTACAGTGCCCCAATTCTCAGGTTGTGTTTATGACTCCCACAAATCTAATCATTATCCCCTATTCACAGAACTTGAAAGACCTGAAATACCACTTTAATTTGAAGCCCCTGGACTCCAATGCAAAATCCATAACAGGGTCCCCGTTTACATTTCCCTTTATAATACCAGTGGATTGTCTCATCTCAGGCGATGTGGACATATCGCTAGGGTATTCCCCCATTGTCTTACTCCAATCCTGCCACCACCAAGTGCTTTCCCCATAGAAGTGAATGAGAGCCCACCGTGTATGACCGGCCACCACTCCCATTCACTTCTATGGGCCCGACGAAAATAGCTGAGCCAGTGCTTGGCTGTTTTCGTCGGCCACATAGAAATTTAATTGAGGGCATTATGGCCCAGGTGTGAACAAGAAGCTCCCGTCTTCACTATAGAAAGTTATTCATAGCTTTCAACGGCTCTCAGACAGTTCTTTGTAAGGACTTGCTTTATCTATATGAGATATCAGCTTATATTTCTTTATCCTTATTATTATTATCATTCATTTTAGGATGACATTTTGGGGCTTTGAAACCAATTACTATTTTTACATAAGATCTCGAGTTACAATGGTTTTTAACTTACATTGGTCCCAGAACCAATTAATATTGTAACTTGAGGGAGCACTGTTATATTGTATTATATACACTATTATAGTGTACATTATAGTATAGTGTGGGTATATGATCCATACTAGCAGAAGTCCCAGTTTGAGAGCTGCATCCCTTTATAGCAGGTGATGTTGAGCCATATTGCAAATGAAAGAAAAAAGTTCACGAAAAACATTGTTAACTCCATAACGACCAAGTACCATACATGTACAGTGCCTGGTGCTGGGCTTTAATCCGCAGCCATGTACATGTAGAGCACAGGATTAAAGCTTCTGATCCTGCAGTCTAGCAGGGGCTTGTCCAGTCCCCAAATGTGACACCCAGGGAACCTGGTAAAGATAGAAGCGGTTTATAACTTATTCTGCCTTCCCTTTTCCTGGGTGCTATACAGTGAATAGAGGAAGTGGCTGTGCTGCTACTTGTACTGGACCCGGCAATCACGTGATCGCTGGATGTCTCGGGTATAGCATATACATATTATGTATAAAAAATCTGCACAAAATAGAGAATCCATTTTAATAAATTATTTTGGTTTAAGTTTGCATGTTTAAAAAAATTAAAAGTTATAGTTCGAAAACTTTTTTATTTTTTTGCTAAAAAAAAACTATAAAAGAACAAAAAAAATTCTCAAAAAACATTATTGTTATTATTTATTATTAAATATCCATGGTGCTGTACATATTAAAAGGGGTATAAATACATAATACAAAACCATTACCATAAGTAACGAGTTACACATAGGTACAGAACGTGAGAGGACCCTACCCGTGAGGGCTTACCATCTACAAGGTGTGGAGGAAGGACACAGTAGGTGAGGGTAGAGCTGGTCATGGCAGTATAGC
Organism: Rhinella marina; assembly: GCA_900303285.1. Classification (NCBI taxonomy): domain Eukaryota; kingdom Metazoa; phylum Chordata; class Amphibia; order Anura; family Bufonidae; genus Rhinella; species Rhinella marina. The sequence continues at coordinate 50,107 of ONZH01006322.1, read as the reverse complement.
AGCAAGAGGGTCACTGGTTATAGGCTTATCTGAAGAGGTGGGTTTTCAGCTTTCTTTTGATTTCCACTGTAGGTGAGAGTCTGATAAGCTGGGGTAGAGAGTTCCAGAGTATAGTGGATACATGGGAGAAATCTTGGAGGCGATTGTGGAAAGAGGTAATACGAGGAGAGTAGAGAAGGAGGTTTTGAATTCACTTGGCAATGGGGAGACAATGAAATGATTGGCAAAGGGGAGAGGCAGAGGAGTAATGGGGGGAGAGGTGAATTAGTTGGGCAGCAGAGTTGAGGATAGAACGGAAGAGTGTGAGGGTGCTAGATGGAAGGCCACAGAGAAGGATGTTACACTAGTCTGGGTGGGAGATGATGACGGTGTGTACAAGCATGCAGGCTCCTGACTGTGGAATGCGCGGACTCGAGAGATACTCAAGTGATAACTAGTGATAACTAGCCAAACAAGATGGGTCAAAGAAAGGCTTTTTGAAGAAGGGTGTAATGGTAGCACATTTAAAATCAGTGGGGAAGACAACAGTGGCTATTGATACAGTGCCTTGCGAAAGTATTCGGCCCCCGGTAACTTTTCAACCTTTTGCCACATTTCAGGCTTCAAACAAAAAGATATAACATTTTAAATTTTTGGTGAAGAATCAACAGCAAGTGGGTCACAATTGTGAAGTGGAACGAAATTTATTGGATTATTTAACCCCTTCGCGACCGGAGCTTTTTTCGGTTCTGCATTTTCGTTTTGCGCTCCCTGCCTTCAAACAGCCATAACTCTTTTATTTTTCTGTTCACATAGCTGTATGAGGGCTTGTTTTTTGCGGGACAAGTTGTACTTTCCAACGCCACCATTTAATATTGCATACGGTGCAGTGGGAAGCGGGAAAAAAATTCCAAACCGGGTGAAATTGCAAAGAAAACGCTATTCCGCTACAGTTCTACGGGTTTCTTATTTACAGCGTTCGATGTGCATTAAAACTGATCCGTTACTTTCATTCTACTGGTCAGTACGAATCCGGCAAATCTTGACCCCTATAACTTTTTGGTATTTATGTGTACAGAGCTGTATGGGGGCTCATTTTTTGCGGGACGATCTGAAGTTTTTATTGATACCATTCTGGGGTGTGTATGACTTTTTGATCACTTTTTATTTAATTTTTTTTAGAAAAAAAAAGCGACAAAAAACGGCAAATCGCCATTTGGACGCTTTTTTCCGCCACACAATTCGCCGTATTGGAATTTTTTTTTTTATATTTTAAAAGTACGGGCGTTTTCGGTCACGGTGATACCCATGATGTCTATATTTATTGTTATTTAGGTATTTATTTTTTACTTATACGGAAAGGGGGGTGATTTGAACTTTTACATCTTTTTTATTTTTTATATATTTTTTAACATTTTTTAAATTTTTTTTGTACTATTAGAAAGCTCAAATATGGGCTTATATATTGTGGCTTTTTTTTTTTTCTTTATGAGCAATTCTGGGTTTTATAGACTCAGAAAACCATGAATTGCTCATTTCTTATCCTGGCCTGCCATCTAGTGGCCAGAATAAGAATTGCAGTTTGAAAACTGTAATCCTCACCAGCGAGGATTACAGTTTTCATATGGTGTACAGACACCCCGATTGGCCACACGGGGTGTCTGTACACCACCCGGAAGCGAACGCTTCCGGGTTTAGACGCAACTAGATGCCGTGATCACGTGTGATCACGGCATCTAGTCAACCCGGAAGACGCCGCCGATGGAGTAGGTAGCGCAAGTCTCTGCTGTTAGAAACAGCAGAGACTTGCCGGCCATGACGCCCGCCGCACCCGCGAGCGGGCGCCATGTGCCCGCATCGCCCCAGCGCCGTACATGTACGGCGCTGGTCGCGAAGGGGTTAAACTTTTTTTGTAATAATAAAACTGAAAAGTGGGGCGTGCAAAATTTATTCGGCCCCATTTACTTTCAGTCCAGAAAACTCACTCCAGAAGTTCATTGAGGATCTCTGAATGATCCAATGTTGTCCTAAATGACTGATGAAGATAAATAGAATCCACCTGTGTGTAATCAAGTCTCCGCATAAATGCACCTGCTCTGTGATAGTCTCAGGGTTCTGCATCATGAAGACCAAGGAACACACCAGGCAGGTCCGTGATACTGTTGTGGAGAAGTTTAAAGCCGGATTTGGATACCAAAAGATTTCCCAAGCTTTAAACATCCCAAGGAGCACTGTGCAAGCGATCATATTGAAATGGAAGGAGTATCAGACCACTGCAAATCTACCAAGACCCGGCCGTCCCTCTAAACTTTTATCTCAAACAAGGAGAAGACTGATCAGAGATGCAGCCAAGAGGCCCATGATCACTCTGGATGAACTGCAGAGATCTACAGCTGAGGTGTCTGTCCATAGGACAACAATCAGTCGAACACTTCACAAATCTGGCCTTTATGGAAGAGTGGCAAGAAGAAAGCCATTTCTCAAAGATATCCATAAAAAGTCTTGTTTACAGTTTGCCACAAGCCACCTGGGAGACACACCAAAGATGTGGAAGAAGGTGCTCTGATCAGATGAAACCAAAATCCAACTTTTTGGAAACAATGCAAAACAATATGTTTGGCGTAGAAGCAACACAGCTCATCACCCTGAACACACCATCCCCACTGTCAAACATGGTGGTGGCAGCATGATGGTTTGGGCCTGTTTTTCATCAGCAGGGACAGGGAAGATGGTTAAAATTGATGGGAAGATGGATGGAGCCAAGTACAGGACCATTCTGGATGAAAACCTGTTGGAGTCTGCAAAAGACCTGAGACTAGGACGGAGATTTATCTTCCAACAAGACAATGATCCCAAACATAAAGCAAAATATACAATGGAATGGTTCAAAAATAAACGTATCCAGGTCTTAGAATGGCCAAGTCAAAGTCCAGACCTGAATCCAATTGAGAATATGTGGAAAGAGCTGAAAACTGCTGTTCACAAAAGCTCTCCATCCAACCTCAAAGAGCTCGAGCTGTTTTGCAAGGAAGAATGGGCAAGAATTTCAGTCTCTAGATGTGCAAAACTGATAGAGACATACCCCAAACGACTTGCAGCTGTAGTCGCAGCAAAAGGTGGCGCAAAAAAGTATTAATGCAAGGGGGCCGAATAATTTTGCACGCCCCACTTTTCAGTTTTATTACTACAAAACAAGTTTAAATGATCCAATATATTTCGTTCCACTTCACAATTGTGACCCACTTGTTGTTGATTCTTCACCAAAAATTTAAAATGTTATATCTTTTTGTTTAAAGCCTGAAATGTGGCAAAAGGTTGAAAAGTTCCAGGGGGCTGAATACTTTCGCAAGGCACTGTAGGTTGTAGAGATGAGTTGGGCTGGGATAAACACTGTGGTGAGGTTGGGGACGAAGTTGGATGGGATTGGGTCAAGTGCGCAGGTAGTGAGATGTGATCTTGAGAGTAGGGTGGAAAGGTGTCAGAAATATATAGAATAGAAAGCCCTGGCTGTCATTAATACTAATACTCCAAGCAAATTTTGAAAATCAATTCTTGACGTAGAATGAAAGATCCATGATCTGCAATGGGGTAAGGTAGGTACCTCCACTCTTGGTAAGAACTGGATTTTCACTTGCCTACAGTGTCATTTAAAATATTTTACTTAACAAACTCAATTAGAAATAACAGCATAAAATGCATTATTTAAACTGGCATTAAAGGCAATGTCTAAATAATTTAAAGCCACATAAAATGTTCACTGTCCATTTCTGCAGAGATCAAGTTCCTCTTCTATGTTAGGAAGCTCTCAGATGGCCAATATTTCCATCCAGGTACTGTTGAAGTTTAGAGGAGGAAGCACCCGGACTGAGCACTTACTCATTCAATTGAATGGGTATCTTCACATGAGCGATTTTCCACACATACCATAAGACCATCCTGAGAAAAACGCATTATGTTCCAATTTTGACAGCTTTTCCCACAATTCTCTGTGTAGGAAAACGTTACCACATCTAGACACCATCCATGAGCAGTCATCATGTTCACCATCTGTACGAGTTTCCTATTATCGATCTGAAAGATATCTTAAAGGGGTTGTCTCCCTTCAGCAAATGGCATTTATCATGTAGAGAAAGTTAATACAAGCCAATTACTAATGTATTGTGATTGTGCATATTGCCTCCTTTGCTGGCTTGATTCATTTTTCCATCGCATTATACACTGCTTGTTACCAGCACAGATACAAGGTGGCAAGAATTGGACCTGCTGCCCATGCGTGGCTCTGCGCGTTCTCGCGTTCCCAGCCACCATAGAGGCTGGTGCTTTTCTTTTTTTTTTTTTTTTTAATTCTTTATTTATAGGTATTGTATATCAGACATCAAAAGGCAAATCAGCACTCTCACAGGAGAGCTAAACATAACTCAAAGATATAATACTCAAAAAAGGTAAACTGATACATAAATATGGAAAATGATGGTCTAAACAGACCCAAAGTCAGTGTACCTTAATGACAAGCAAACAGAAGCCCGTAAAGGCCAGAAGAATCTAAAACATAGAAAACATAGGAAATCAACATGAGGAAGGGAGAGGAACATATGGAGACACAAATGGGGAATAGGTTATGGAGAGAGGGAGAGAGAAAAAAAAAAAACATTTATGTGAGGTCTTAACCCTCTGGCTCCCTGGACATCAAAGTTCTATAAGTCGGGGTTTCCTGGAACACGAATCAGGGGTTCCACGCAGTCAAGAAAGCATTGGTCGAGAGTTTCAGCAAGGCGGTCAGGTCCTCCATATTTCGAATGTCTTCCACCCTGGAAACCCATTGGCCTATGGTAGGAGGGGTAGGGGACTTCCACCTGGCCGGGATACACGCTCTCGCAGCACTAACCAAGTGCCGTAATATGGTTTTACTGAGCAAGCAAATCGGTAAATCTGAGTGGAGAAGTAAAAAGAATCCCGGGGTATTCGGGATATTGAAGGAGAAAATTGAAGAGATGGCATCATGTACCGAATCCCAAAATCGCCAGACCTTTGAACACAGCCAGAAGATGTGTAATAAAGATCCTTCTGCGGAATTGCAGCGCCAGCATAGAGGCGAGGATGTAGGGAACATTTTGTGCAAGCGAGTCAGCACATAGTACCATCTGGACAATATCTTGTAGCTAGCTTCCTGAAACTTACTAGCTATGGAGTATTTATGAGCAAAGCGGAAAAGCCGAGGCCACTGATCGGAGGGGATACCAATACCCAGATCAGAGATCCATTTGTCCATAAAGGGAGGTCTGTAATCCAAGGGAGGGAGAATCACGGCCTTGTAAAACTCTGACAGAGAGTGTCTGTAAATCCCTGATCCAATACACACCTTCTCAAAGGGTGTGAGAGACCTATCATATCCCGGGTCTGAGGGAAGCGATGCCAAAAAGTGAGATAGTTGCCTAACCCGCCAGGACCCCAGGGCACACGGATCTCGCAGATCCGATAACTCCAAATGGTTAAGCCATCTGCCAGATTTCCTGAAAAAAGGAGCTCTGCACTTTCCATTTTTAAACCAAGCCCCAAAAGGGCCTGAGGTACAGCTCGCTGGAAAGGTGTCCAATAATCGGAATAAGGGAGAAGGAGAAAGGGTGTCTAAGTGAGCGTATTTATAGAATTGAGAGAGCATGGGCCCAATGGTCGGATGCGTTGCAGTAGAGGAGGAATGAGTAGACCGAGCCCAAGGCAATATGGCCAACGGGGACCGAGAGCTGAGTTGTTCAATAGAGATCCATTGTTTAAATGGAGCATGCCTACACCAATCCAAGATACGTTGCAACATAGAAGCCGCATAATACTTGCGAAGGTCAGGAATACCTAATCCCCCTCTTTCTTTCGGTATATGAAGCAATGATCTCGGAAGTCTGGGATGCTTGCCCGCCTAGATAAATCTAAATAAGTCTCGATGTGCAGTGTCGAAGAAACTGGAAGGTATTTTGATGGGGAGGGTCTGAAACAAATACAGTAGCCTGGGCAACACGTTCATTTTGTAAATGGCACATCGTCCAAACCACGTGTACATCCCTTTAGACCATTTCATAAGGTCTGCTCTGATACGATTAAGCAAGGGGACATAGTTTCGATGATATATCTCATTAAGGTTCCTCGGAATCCATGTACCCAGATACTTAATGGCACCGTCTGACCATTTAAAAGGGAAGGAAGAGGATAACAAGCTCTCCAGCGAACTGGGAAGAGAGATGTTAAAGGCCTCCGATTTCTGGAAGTTAATTTTCAGAATGGAAAAGGAGCCAAATTTGGTGAATTCCGCCATCAGGGCCGGAAAAGTAGACCGAGGGTTAGTCACCGTAAACAGTAAATCATCAGCATAAGCTGCAATCTTATGCTCCCTATCCCCTACTGAGATACCAGATATGTTAGAGTTTTTACGAATCATGCATAAAAGAGTTTCCAGAGTTAAGACAAAGATCAAAGGGGAGAGGGGACACCCTTGTCTGGTCCCATTTCGTATACTGAATGTCGAGGACAGAACTCCATTAACCTTAGTGGAGGCCGTAGGAGAGCTGTAGAGAGAATGAATCCAGCTGGTGCTTTTCTTATGGTGTGCAAGCACAGCCACCACTGCTGCAATCCAGGAAAAAGTCAGCTTCTCTGGTGGCCGAGACTGTGGGAAAGAGCATAGGCACGCATGCACAGCAGCTCCCGTCCCCGCCACCTCGTATCTGCTCTTGCAACAATAATGCAATTGAAAAATGAATCAAGACAGCAAAGGAGGGAAAATGGACAATCACAATACATTAGTAAGTGCCTTGTATTAACTGTGTCTACATGATAAATGGCACTTGCTGAAGTGAGACAACGTCTTTAAGAAGCAAGTGGCAGTGATTTGTGTCTCTTCCGGTAATGTTATAGCATCCCCAATTTTATTTCTGAACAATTGTACCTGCAGCTGCCGACACGTAGGGGGCCACAAAGCCGGTGAATGAGCTCTGAAGCCATGAATCGGGAGCAGACACTCTACAGCATACAAAGTGTTAGCAAGTGCCTAGCACTAAACTGAGAATGTGGGGATTTACCAAAAACAGATGTCACTTTGAATTATTTCATTGAAATCATATGTAATCATTTTCTTAAAATGTCTTTCAGCGAGTGCACATTAATTGGTGTGTGGGACTATTTTCTGTCCCCTGGCATACAAAGCTACATGCTTTTACAGGATAATTAAAAGAGCATCTAATAAATATTTCACATTGTTGCCAGCAGTGATGTTAATTGCAATAGACAACATTTAGATTTAAATTATGATGTGCACGGTTTGCACCCATTGCTTTGTAAGTACCAGCAAGCTGATTAGCGGTTTTGTGGGTAGCAGTGTTTTCTTATAATCCACGTGGGAGCGTGAATTCCCGAGAACTCTGCACGCTTGACCCGATCTTATGCAGATTTGGACTGGGGGTTCCTTGGGGTCCAACCCTTTATCATCAATAATGGTTTAGAATAAAATAAAGTCGCTTGTGATAAGTAATTGACTCCAAATGTAGCCAAATGTGTTTCTTTGTCCTGGACCTTTGGAGCCCATTATAATATAGGAGCCTGGACCCACCAGAGGATCCTCTGTTGATGTGGTGGGCCATTCTGACCCTATGATTTATGATGCTGTGTGTCTCTGCCCAACCTACATTTTAATGATTTTTACTGATGGCATTGTTGGCAAATGTCCACGCAGAGACACACAGCATTATAAATCATTATAATGCAGTGCGGTCCAGTCAAATGAGCAGAGTTCTCTACGGAAATTTGCACTCCCACTGGCCTTACAGTAGGTTGAGAAACCTAATCCTGCAGACTAACATCATTGATACGAGGTATTTTTGGTATTCCAGTATACCTTTTCATACTGGTGATAAGTTATATTGGCAGCAGAAAATATTTTAGGCAGTTATAACTAACAGAAGATCTGTACAAATGATAAAGAAAAATGTGGCAGTAGTCTCTATAACATTGAGCCTGGCTCATGATAGCACTAATAGGAGCTTCAAGGGATTTTCTGGGAGTCAAATATTAATGGCCTATCATTAAATCGGTTATCCAAGACCATAAAAAAATACGGGTAAGAGAGACAACGTGATAAAGTAACAAAAAACAATATCTATCTGTTAGATTTCCTGCCACTTCAGTGTTGCCATGCCAGTACTCCCCTTCGGTCTTTGTTCATTTGGCTGAGGCAATGATGTGCCATTTACACACATCACGACTCAGCTAATCAATGCCGTAGCTGTATATCAGCTGTATATCAAACTATATATCGAGGCCAGTGATTGGCTGCGGTAGTCATGTCTAATGGGCATATCATCACTGAAACCAAGTAAATATAGGACAGTAGGAAGCACCAAGGCAGCAGGGGATCTTACAGGTGAATATTGGTTCTTTTGCTGTTTTGTAACATTGCTTGTCTTCTCCCAGATTTTTTATGATCTTGGATAACCTATCCCTGTGACTGGCGAAGGTCCAACCCATCAGCAGAATGTGAGACCATCATTATATTGAAGCCATACACCTTAGTCTGACTAAAAATCTCTTGTTTTTCCAGCTATTCAGCTTTGTCTCCCTTCCAACTGATGTCTTAGAAATTGAAGTAAAGGATAAGTTTGCAAAGAGCCGGCCAATCATCAAACGATTTTTGGGAAAGTTGTCTATGCCTGTGCAGAGACTCTTAGAAAGACATGCCATTGGGTGAGCATTATTTATTACCCTCTCAGCAGTGGTCACTGAACAGGCTGAGCTGTATCATCAGGCCCAACCACGCTTGCGTGACATCGCCATTCCTGGACAATTGAGGCAATATATCTTGTTTAACCATGTAATACTCTAATAATCTATGACTCCTCTCACTTTATTCCCAGGGATCGTGTTGTCAGCTATACCCTGGGTCGTCGGTTGCCTACAGATCATGTCAGTGGACAACTACAATTCCGATTTGAAATAACATCATCTATTCACCATGGTACAGTATCCCCTGCACATATTTTCACATCTATCTAAAACACACTGGGGGGAATTATCAAAACTGGCATAAAGAAAAGTGGAATCTGATTGGTTGCTATGGCCAGCTAAGCCAGTTTTTCTTTTCTCCATTAAATGTGGTTGTGCGCCAGTTTCTTGGTGCAAATTGGGTCACAATTTGTTCAGTAAATCTCCTAAGAGTATTGTATATTAATCAACTATTTCCTAATCATTGTAAGACTAAAAGATTACTCTGGGCTAACATTTTAACTGCATTATGCCTAGATAGGCCAGAGGGGGGGGCACACGATACAGGGATTCAAATACATTAAAGTAAGAATCCTTATGGGCAACAGTTTGTGTTGGTTTAGGTTCACATCTGCTGAGGAACATCCATTTTAGAAGCCTCCATTGCAGATTCTGGCAAAAAAGAAGGACAAAATACTGCTGCATACAGCGTTTTGATATCCGGCGCAATGGCAGAAACCATAAGGGAAACACAACAGATCCCATTATAGTCAGTGGGGTCCATCGGGCTGCCACTGGTGTTCTTCATGTGCTGCATCCATAATACTAACATAGTAACTTGTAGCAGAACAGAAAAACAGAAAATGCACCGCATATATGAAGTAGCCTTAAAGAGGTTTTCATACTGCTATTCATATTATGTCCTATGCTCAGGATAGGACATCAATATGAGACTGGCCGGGGTCTTACTTCTGGAATCCCCGACGATCAGCTGTTTGAGGAAGCCATGGCACTCACTGGAGCTATGGTGAGCACCACTGGCCTCCTCACAACTCACCAAGCATACAGTGGCACCATACATCGTATAGCGGCTGTGCTTGGTATTGCACCTCAGTCCCATTCACTTGAATGGGATTGAGCTGTGCCTAGGCCATGTAACCGAAGTACGGTGATGTCACTGGCCTAGACACTCACGGAGCACTGCGGCCTCTTCCTACAGCTAATCGGCAGGATTCCTGAGTGTCAGACCCATGCCAGTCTGATGTTAATGACTTAGCCTGAGGATAGATCATACAGTGTGCCACCAAACACCTTCTGGTTATCTGAATATGCTGTACAATTTACAGTTATATGTTTGGAGATGCATACATCTTTTTTTATCAAAATGAGGATTGGATCTCAACACAAGGGAGCAGTAAAACATCAAGATCCGATCTTCAGTTTTAAAATGAAAAAGAAGTTACTTTGTAATGTAAAGCATGCTCATACTAAGCTTACCAATACTTAATATATAGTGTAATGTAACAGAATTCTTTGTACACATATATATTTCCATGGCCCTAGATGCAACTATGGCAAGCAGAATAAAAACATACAAGGGGTTGATTTATCAAAACTGGCATAAAGGAAAACTGTCTTAGTTGCCCAAAGCGACCAATCAGATTTCACTTTTCATTTAACAGAGCTGCTTTAGAATATGAAGTGTGGAATCTGATTGGTTGATATGTGCAACTAAGCCAGTTTTTCTTCATACCAATTTTGATAACTTTCCCCCACATTGTTTACAGTCCTGGCTACATGAGCACAGAAGAAGGAGTAATCCTTAAGGCTCCAGTCACATTTCTGTAATTTTATTTCTGTTTCGTCAGAGGAGCAGAAACTCAAATAAAAAAGAGTGCCGGATCTGTCATATGGCAGATGCCAGTGGTGCCCAACGGACTCCACTGACTTATATCAGGTTCCACCAGGTTGTACGTTGGTGTCCATTATTTTAACAGGAAGATTAGCTCCACATGCTGAAATATTGCTCCCATGAAATGACAGAATGTGATAATGGAGGCACCGAACAGAAATGTGTACAGAGCCTAAGTCTGCTACAACAGTTTAAGACATGTCTCACAATGAACTGTTTGTGACTATAAAGATCACTGGATTGTGTAAAATCACATGTACAATAATATTATTGTTCTTGCTTTCTTTTTATAGTTTCCGCACTGAATGTATCATTTATTCTTTCAGATGACGAGGAAATCTCATTCTCTACAGATCCTGATCCAGTGCCTAATGAAAGTCCATTACGCCACCCAGTGGAAGTCCTCTGTAATGAACCCCAGAGGAGAACTTCAGTAGCCACTGAAATCCCAACATCAGAATTACCAAATGGATGCATTTCTAGAGTTGTGCACGATAAACACCCAGCAATAGACAGTAGATCAATTAGTCAAAACAGTTTACATAAGACAACAATAGTAAGTACAGGTCATGTGTCTCTTTTGGCCAATGCACCAGAACACCTGGAAATTAGTCCAGCTGATGACCATTTACAAGTAACAGCTCCAGATACCGAGCAGGAAATAACTGTTCCTTCTGAAGATGAAACCAAAGTAGAGACTAATGAAGATCCTAGTGCCACTACTGAAGGAGTTAGCCCAGAAGTTATTATTGTTGAGGAGGCAAGTTTGCTAGTGGAAGAAGACAAGGAGCAAGACAAAAATGTTGACGAACCAGAAGTATTGAATCAGCAAGAGAATAATGAACCTAAACTTAGAAACACCGTAAAGAGAAAGACTAGGCCTTGCTCTTTACCGGTGTCTGAGTTAGAAACAGTTATAGCATCTGCTTGTGGCGAGCCTGAAACACCTCGCACACACTACATTAGGATTCACAATTTACTGCACAGTTTGCCATCAGCTCAGATGGATGGAGATGGAGAAGAAGAAGAAGAGCAGAACAGTGCAGATATTGATGAAGAATCAACAGTGAAAGAAATGTCTGAGAAGGACATTGTGAGTGAAACTGAAACCATGGCGGCTGATCCTTCTCTGGAAAATGTAGCTGATGCAGTCGATGACCTAGAAAACATTAGAAATGTGTTGCCACATGATAGTTCCAGTGACCACCCACCTGTTTGTAATCATCTCTGTGTGGATGGAGAGCACCCTAGGACTGAAAGTGAGAGTGACTCTAGTGCCAGGGTTCATGGGGATCATGACTGCGACACATGTGACACCTCATGCTATAGCACTTCCTGTTATAGCACCTCATGCTACAGTACCTCTTGTTATAGTCCTTCTTGTTATGATAGCCACAATCGATTTTCCAGCCACACTCGTTTCTCTTCCGTGGACAGTGCCAGAATGTCAGAAAGTACTGTCTTCTCCTCTCAAGATGACGAGGAGGAGGAAAACAGCGCATTTGAATCCATGCCTGATTCTAATCAAAGCCCAGAGCCAGACAGGGACCATGGTGATGGGTCTATCCAATGGTCTGATGATATCTCTAGTCAAAGTATTATTTCAGAAAGGACTCCTGGTGTCCCAGAATCTCCAGTTGCAGGGCCAAGCAGTAGGAGAGAAGGTTAGATTGAAGCTTTTTTAATGGATGCTTCATGACACATTGTACTTCATGTCCATATTTGTCAGTTTTTAATTTGAAAAAAGTCTGCTGAAAAGTTTTGCAATAATATCCTGATCGGTGTGTGGGAAGCCAATATTCACAATGAGAAGTAGAAAATGGCAGTGCTTGGATCAATTTTGAACAGTGTTCCAATTTTATTGTGAACTCCATGAAACATCCCCAACAAAATCAGCTCATGCATTTCGATCAACTTTTTGGATTTCACAATAAAGTTGGAACACTGTATACAGGGGCGGATTGGCCATAGACCTTACAGGGAAATTTCCAGGTGGGCCGATGTCCAGGGGGCCACCTGGGCCCTCCTCACAGCCTGCCGATGGAAGTTTTTGGGAATATATTTATGCTGGAAGTGGTATTTGGCTCTGTTGGGGTGGTATAAAGTACCACAATATGGTATTGCTAGCCCTGCCTTCAATCAGTTTGGACCTGAAAACAAAACAGGGCCACTTTTAATATTTTTTTCCAGGGCCACTTTAAGTTGCCAGTCCGCCCCTGACTGTATAACATTGATCTAAAAGAGTCCTAGTGTTTTGTACTTCTCAGTATTATTTTTAATGTATACTTTAAAGAAAGTCTGTCACCATCCAGCAACCTGCCTATCCAACTGTTTGCATAGACATAAAGCTGTGGTTCACCTGATTAAAACCCTGTTTTTCTTTTGTTGATGTGAGACTCCATTTCCAAGTTTTTCTTAATATGTGCTATTAAAAGCTCCACTCGTTTCTGTGGTCAACCCTTCCCTCACTGCCTTAATTGACAGGGCTAGACAGTGGTAAAGCATCCAGGGAGGGTCTGGAAACAGAAATAAGTGGAGCTTGGATGACATAAGAGCAATGGTGACGCCCTCATTGTACCAAAGGCCTAATTTGCATTTTAAATTTATATTGAAAGTATAACTTAGGAATGGAGTCTCAGATCAACAAAATAAAAACAGGGTTTTAATCGGGAGAACCACAGCTATGTGTCTCTGCAAACAGCTGGATAGGGAGGTCGCTGGTGACAGAGCAGTTTAATGTCATCCTTTGCTACATATGCAGGTGTGGAAAAAATGCAGAACACTTTCAAAAATAAGTGTAAATAGTTTATCTTTATAAATTAACGAGATGCATGAAGTGAATGAAAAAATGAAATCTAAATCGAATCAATATTTGTTGTGACCACCTTTTGCCTTCACAACAGTATCATTCCTTCTAGGTAAGCTTGCACGCAGTTTTTGAAGGAACTCAGCAGGAAGGTTGTTCCAAACATCTTGGAGAACTAACCACAGATCTTCTGTGGATGTAGGCTTGCTCAAATCCTCCTGTCTTTTCATGAAATCCCAAGAACCTACGAATGAAAACTAATAATCCTATCTCAATCATGACAGCCAAATAAAATGTAAAATATAATATTTGTTGAAATAAATATTATTATATTTCAAATTTTATTTGGCTGTCATTATTAAGATAGGGTTATTAGTTTTCATTTGTAGGTTGTTAGTGTCTCTTGGACTAGACCCTTACTTATTGTTTTTCATGTAATCCCAGACAGACTCAATGATGTTTAGATCAAGGCTCTGTGGGGGCCAAATCACCACTTTCAGGACTCCTTGATCTTTTTTTTTTTTTGAAGATAGTTCTCAATTACATTGGCTGCATGTTTGAGGTCATTGTCCTGCTGTAGAATAAATTTGGAGCCAACCAGACACCTCCCTGATGATATTGCATGATGGATAAGTATGTGCCTCTATTTCTCAGCATTGAGGACACCATTAATTCTTAGGCTACATCCAGATCTGCAGCACGGTATTCCTGTCATCTGTTCTGGTAGAAAAGCAGAATACCAGAATTACTGTATCCGGCATAATCGGACACATCTGGGGCCCATCAGGTTTCCAGCATGAATGCTGACTTTTGGCCGGAAAAATACCACTTCATACGATAATTCCAGTTTTCGGCTCCTCTCCCAGATCAGACTACTGGAATACTGTAACACAGATGTAAACGTAGCTCTAAACATAAGTTCGTTGGAGTACAATGTGTATGACTCGCAATATGTTTGGCGCATTTTGGTCTATTGTAAAGAAAATGAGCATGCCTAGATCTGCCCTAAAATGCGCACAGTTTTCTAGCTTTGCCATAATTTATAACTTGTTTACACCAAAACAAAAATATTTACAAAAAGTGAAGGGAGCAAAAACGTTAGGAATATTTTTTTTAATGCCAGTACAAAGTGAAAGTGTTTGTAGAGTGTTTTACAATTTCCTGTTGGTCAGCATGTAACTTCTAGCCACCACATTTTTTGCTCCAAAACACTAACAAAATATAGTCATTTTTTAAATAAGTGTAAAACCATCTTTCAGCCACTTGTACACGTTGCATATTAGATGCGGATTTGATGCTTAGATTTGTATGCAGCAATCTGCAGTGTCATACAGTGCCAACTACGCAGATGAGAAGTAAAATTTGTGATTGAAAAATGTAACCTAAAAAAATACTTGTATAAAATGCATGATTTTCATCAAACAGCCAAAAAAATAACAGTAATTGTGGACGCTACTATTTATACTAATTGTGCATTATGTCAGTCCAATGATGAGAAATATTTTGATGGGTAAGTAGCCAAAAAAGAAACATTTTCCAATGTAATATCTTCATTTTCTATCAATATGCTTAATTATGTCCTGTATTCTGTATGCAGCAAACCCAGGAGGGGAGAGGAGGTGGACAAGAGTGACTGTGGCAGCAATGACAGGAGTAGTAGTACTTGCGGTAGCAGTCCTCGGTCTGACACTCTCTGGGCCATGCAGTGATGGGAGGGCCACCCGAGTTCCCTCGGGGCACAATGGTATTGGGGAGACCTCCTGCCTGATGGTTGGGGTGTCCTTGTTCTAGATGGGTTTTGAGGTGCAAGGCAGTAATCCTAAAAGGTGGCAGACAATACAATATGGCAGCAACGCAGATGTTCGTGCATGCAATGATGAGGCTGGTGGCAATGGTGGCAAAGTGTAAATACATGTACTCACAGCAGTTGTCACAGTTAACACTATGCATGGACTGGCAGATCTTAAATGACTCACTATTATTACAGGTTTTCCGTTATCTGTACTTTCTCTCTTATCCAGCCAAAAAGGGGGTGCAATATATCTCTTTCTCTATCTGTATCACTTTCTGTTATCTTCAAATTGCAGTACAACAAATACCTAGTTGTGGAGTGTAGTTACTTAGTAGATAGATAGTCTGTCTCCCAAGTATGCCAGCTTTCCTATTCTCCACAGCAGAGTGCTATGGAGTCCAAAAGCTATATGTAACTTAGTTCTCCATGCTTTTTAACATGCAACTTTTCCTCAGAGGTTGGTGGCTATTCTCTGTTTCTTCCTATCCCCTTCCGCTGGCTGCTCTCACCGATCCCAGTGCTGCTCTGCTAGCTTCCTTCTCTCTCACTGTGCAGTCTCACACTACTAACAGAGGCGGCCACCACCTTACTATTGTTACGACGGCCCGCTAGTTTACTCCGTATTCAGTCCTTGGTGCAGTACCCCTGAAAATGACTTAGTGCAAAGGGTTAATTACTGTAATTATATTGTTAAGTTAAATGTGATTTGTTATATTTGTGTACCTGATAGCATTGTATGGACAGCTAAGGGTTAACACTTTGCCAGGAGATGGGTCTACCCCCTGGTTAGGCAGTGTGAGTTCTAGGTGTGCCACAGTAAAGAACTACATGTGCAAGCTGAACAGAGCTAGGCCAGAGCTCAAAGAACCTTCATCTGTGAGACTTCTACTGCCAAGGAAGCTACTTTACCATCAAAGTCCTCCAGAGAGAAGGACATTACGAGCTCTAGGATCCACAAGTGCATGCATTGGAGTCAGACAGCAAGGTATTGTGCACGTTTATGGCAGGGAGACCTTACTGCTGTGAGAGAGAACTGCAAAAGCTTATCAAGAACCTCTTTGCACACCTAATGTTCTGCAGAAAGACATTACAGAGACAGGGAGGAGTACTACAACCTTCATCATTGCAGCTGTCCATACAATGCCATCGGCAGATAATTGCACAGTGGTATATTCATTGGAACTGTGCCTTGTTATTGTCAGATGTACTACTACTCCTATTCTGAACCTTGGTAAATAGAGGCTTATTTATTGATACCAACTGGCCTGGTTATTGACTCCACCATTTACTGGACATTGCACCTGTCCTCCCACCTTGCACCCAGACCAACACCTAACATAAATGGCACCCTAACTACCACCAGGCAGGATCCCCCACACTAGGGTGTACCCGAGGAAAGAAAGGATGTGCTCTCCTGTCACTGCACAGCCCCAGGGAGTGCCAGAGTGACATATTGCTATGATGCATTGGGAGGAGTACTACTACTTCCCTCAGGGTTATAACTATTACTGCAAAATTTAATACACAGAATAAATCCAGAATTTAACATGTTAACCCCTTATGCAGTGGGCTGTGTATATTATGTGGCATTATTTTTCTACTAGGCTTATCGTGGTATTGGTTAAAAAAAACTCCGGGTGATTGATGGTTACATGTGGTCTTCTTGCTGTGTCTTTGGTTCATATCCTCAACATTTTATATGAATGAGATCTGAGTGTAAAGCTGCATATATAGATTTGCTTTTGTTATAGAAGCATATATCTTTGTACCACATGTCTCCTTCCTACCGTCTTTCTTTTTTTTCTAGGGGACTGTCCTTTACCACACAGCACCCCACCTGTTAGTCAGCTGCCTTCTCTGAGAGCAGACCACCATCATTACCCTACCATCGACGAGCCCCTTCCTCCAAGTAAAGGATTCTTTGTCATTTTTCTGTACAGCACTGTTCATACTAGCATCAATGTGATGGATCCATTATCATCCATTACTGGATGAAATAGAACAACAAGCCACACTATTCTATCAGCTGAAACCTGATGGAAAAATATAATGCAAGTGTGGAGAGAGCCTTAAAAGGGGTTGTCTCACTTCAGCAAATGTCATTTATCATGTAGAGAAAGTTAAAACAAACCACTTACTAATGTATTGTGATTGTTCATATTGCCTCCTTTACTGGCTTGATTAATTTTTCCATCACATTATACACTGATCGTATCCAGGGGTTATGTCAATCCTGCAGTCCAGCAGTGGTGGTCGTGCTTGCACTGGATTGCAGGATTGACATAACCTCTGGATACGATCAGTGTATAATGTGATCAAAAAATGAATCAAGCCAGTAAAGGAGGCAATATGAACAATTACTATACATTAGTAAGTGTCTTGTATTAACTTTCTATACAAGATAAATGCCATTTTCTGAAGTGAGACAACCCCTTTAATAATCATATTTGTAATAATTACGTTCATACTTTATGCATGCAGGACTTTTTGTCCAGCCTAAAGCTTTAAAGCCTTTGGATCCCTTTATAGACAATGCAGAACTGGCGGACAGTGGCCGTGTTGAGCTATTCTGGTTATGGTAACTCCGGTAGTCAGTTCCTCTGCTGCAGATGTGAATGTAGCCTTATCTCTATAGACTGTAGAGAGAGAGATTTCCGTGCTAAAGAACATATTTACCTTTGACCACCATTTTACATATTATATATAATATAAATTAAAAGAATGAGCTTTTAGACTGAAATAGGTCATAAAGGACTGACTAGGGATGAGTGAATCAATTGTATTGGGATTGGAGGGAGACACAGACAGAGAAAGGCACGTTTCCAGGCATTTAAAGGGAATCTGTCAGCTCTGAAACACCCTCCAAACTAGAGTAACCCTACTAACAACTAGAGTAAGCGGTGTATAGTGTAAGTGGTAAGAGTCCGGTTATGTCATTTTATCTTCATACTCACTTGCATTATGATGCTCTGCTCCAACAAACCAGCAGTAAAATGCACTGAGAGGACTCCTGAGCTCCTGCACGTGGTAGAGAGGACTCAAAGAGGACTCTTCTCAGTGCATTTTACTTCTGGTTTGTTGGAGCACAGCTTCGTAATGCACAAGAGTATTAAGATAAAAAATACATAATCAGGCTCAGCACCACTTACACTATACACCACTTACTGTAGTTTGGGGAAAAGGGCTGGGGGTGGAACTGACAGGTTCCTTTTGAAGCGTTTTCAATTTTGGTAAAATTGATTTTCTCCCAAATTTAATTTCTGGGACGATTCAATAGAACTCTAGTACTGCTCCTGGTGTGAAGTGCACAAGCATTTAGCCAAAATAGAATACTGGGAAATGTCAGCTCTGAAGCCTTAAAAATTGCGAATGCAGCTCATGAATATAATACAGGCTGAGGACTCGTACGTGGCGTGATTTTATGTATTTACTCCTCTTTTCACATAGATTAATTCTATAAATTGCAGTAAAATGGTGTTTAAAGGTGAACATATGGCTTACACAAAGACATATCATTGTTTCAACTGTGTCATTATCTAAAATTATTTAAATCAGTTTTACTGAGCGACAGAAATGTTACAAACATGTTTTTCAATGCCTGTGAAATTCACATGTATAGATAATACAGTAAACTGTATGGAATTTTTTTAGAACTTTCCTTCTAACCAGTTTATATGTAACCTAGACTGGGAGGCTCGGATTGATAGCCATGGCAGGGTCTTTTACGTGGATCACGTGAACCGCACTACAACATGGCAGAGACCTACAACAGCTGCAACACCAGATGGAATAAGCAGGTCTGGGTCCATCCAGCAGATGGAGCAATTAAACCGCAGGTTGGTATGAGACTAGGTATATCTGGAAAGCAAATATGTAGCATTATCTACGGTATTTAAAAATTCTGTCTGTTCCACAAGCCTTAAAGAGGTGATGGTCAATGAATACCTGCCCCTGATAGGGGTTAAGAGCCCTCCCATTTCTCATCAATGCCGTACAACAGTTTGGCTGCTCCATACAAAATAACTGAAAGTTGTAAAAACAGCCAAGTTCACATTAGTATAGATAATGCTGTTTGAGTCTCATTTTCTAAGTTGATATGTGATAATATTCTAGGCTAGGTCATACATATACCTGCCTAGCCCCTCTGTGTGCCCTGTGTCCCCTTAGGGTGTCCTCACACGTGGCACAATGTTCCACCAGAAAATTATTATATTGCAGGAGTGATTTTTAGAAAGTTGCAGATTTTTTGGTGTGAATTATGATGCAGATTTTGTTGTGTTTTTTCTGTATGAGATCTTTCCATTCTATTGAATGGGAAACTGATTCTGCAGTGGAAAATATATCTGTAGTTTTCACTGCAGAATCAATTTCCTATTGAATTCAATGGAGAGATCTCATACAGAAAATCTGCAACACAACATTTTTACTCTGCAGAGGAACACAGCGTAGGGAGATACAATATTCAGCCCCATAAGATAACATGGGGCAGGTCTTGATGTTGTGGATTTTGTGGCAGAAAATTCTGCCATGTGTGACATCACCCTCAGCTTTCAAGCACTGACCTTGCCAATCTGTGCCCTAAAGCCCTAATTTGCATAGAGAATAAAAGTATTATTTTATGGGAATACTGCAGCTGATTTTCACAAGACAGGATCAACACTACCAGGGTGTATGGCTGACTTAGTTGAGTTGATCCTGCTGACGGGGGCTCTAAGTGTAAATAACCTGGTCTGCTGACTGGTCTCTGGTCTGGTCTCCTTGGGGCATATTTACTAATTACTGTTGCATCAGCGTTTGAAGCATCACCTTTTGCAGCTCACCTCCATATTTCTGGGTACATTTTTTGGGAAATATTGGAACTGCATTGATGCCTCTTGGAGTGCACTTCAAAAGTGTTAGAAACTACAGGAACCTCTTCATTATGGCTATATTTTCACCCATGTGGAATGACTCATGAGGCATTGTGAGATGATGAATTTACGTGAAAAAATGTGGAAAAGTTCAAGGGTTATGAATACTTTTTCAAGACACTGTAAACATGAATTCAGCCTTTCCCTTTGTACTCATTGTGCTTTATGCATTGAAACATGAAGGTATCAAAATATCCAGAGAACCATTGCAACAGAAAGGCCAGAAGAAGAAGCTGTTGGTCGAAGTGATAGACTCCCTGGGGTTGGGGATTCAGAGACTGATCTGTCACAACCAAATTCAGGTACTGCAATATTATAACCAGTAGTATATCAATAGTATAAAAGTAGTATAGAATAATATACTTGCATCTGGATGAATTGGCACAGGATAGGGGATAACTATTCGATCGATGGGTGTTCTACCGATGGATACTCACTGATCATTAAAACAGGGATTCTGCACCCAGAAATGAAAGGAGTGGCCAGTCAGGCATGCATGTGTGCTCTGGAACTCCCATAGAAATTCATGGAGTGCTCATATCAGAATCTCGGAAAAGCCCTTTAAATACTGTGATTGCTTAGGAAATATTTTAGGATGCTAAAACCTAAAGTTGTATACTGTAAATCCGCATATATGACTCAGTATGAGGACTTCAGTGAAATCATTGTAAATCGAAGAAAGTAAAACACTTTATAGTACTGTAATGGCCTCATGTATCAAAACAGCCTTGTTGTCGCGAGCAACCAATCAGAGTCCAGATTTTATTTTCCAAACTGCACCATTCAAATAAGAGCTGTATTCTGATTGGTTCTATCAGTAGCAGTTGTCTGTACTATATAAGGCCTATTATGTGCGGACATCTCTGAAGCTCTATCAGCAGCTGTCTCCTTTTTTTTTTATTTCATAGAGCTGAGAAGAGATGCAACGTTAACACCAATAAACTCTCAGAAAATAACCCTGTTATTACAGTCTCCAGCTGTCAAGTTTATAACCAATCCGGAGTTCTTTACTGTGCTGCATGCAAACTATGTGAGTATTCAGGCGCTAAATGAGTATTGTTATGGTGATTTGGCGTCATTTACAAGCCTTGTTGTCTGTGGCGACCAATCAAACTGCAGCTTTCGTTTTTTGAAGAGCAATTGACATAGCTCTGTTTGATTGCTATGCGATTCAGATCGTTTTTTTTTCCTCAGGCGGTTTTGATAATTAAGGTTCGTCTTTGCTCTTTTGAAAATTCTGGTAATCCCCGTTGCCAGTAGTGTAACTTATAGGGGTTACAGCAGTTGAAGTCACAACCAGGCCTCAGGAGGCCCCTCTGCCACATCCATCCCTTTAGGATCAGTCACCCAACACACACGAAGTAGAGAGAGGGATCTTGAGGAAGAGGCATGGGAGGTGTGTAACATTCAACATATATGCTGGATTTTCTAACAGAGTATGGGGGGCACTCAGGAGCTGAGCTCTCTCCATATGCTGCAGGTACCAGCTGTTTCATACAGCTGACACACACTGGCAGTGGCCAGGATTGGAGATAACTCCAATCCCCATCACCTAACTTGTCAGATGAAATCTGCAAAAAACTACACATCTACAGATTTTGCCATGGTTTTGGTGAGAGGGCTGGGGGCAAGCATATCTTTTGCACCAGGTCTGATAAGAGTTTAGTTACGTTCCTGATAACAGCTTAAGAGCTCATTCACAATGCAAAGCTTTTTGCACAGAGCCTGTATGGCTGCCTTAGTATGGAACTGTACCACCACTGTGTTCTGTGGTACAGGCTCAGTCGGACTTTGTACCATAATTCATTTTCATTAAAATCTGTAAAAGACTTCAATATCCTGTGTGAAATGGAGGGTTTGAACCTTGGTTCCCCTCTTTTGTTTGCTAATATTTTTGGAGAAAGAGCCCTGCACAGGATTACAAGTTCATTTAATAAATTGATGCTGCAAAACATACAGGGAGATTATGGCATCGTTCACATGTCCAGTTGGAAATCTCTAAGGCTTTGCCTGCTGGATCTCGCAGGGTTCCTCTCTGTCACCACCATATTGACTGCAATTGAGCACCGGTTTCTCCCCATTGACTGCATTGAGATCCAGCAGCGACTGACATCTGGCATTTGCACTGGATCTCCCCTACAGACATGTGAAAGCAGCCTTATCAAACTGGTGTAAAGGAAAGCTGTCTTAGTTGCCCATAGCAAACAATCAGATTTCACCTTTCATTTTCCAAAGGAGTATCTGATTGGTTGCTATGGACAACTAAGCCTGTTTTCCTTTTTTGTAAATATGCACATTCTTACTTCCTAAAGTCTCAGGGTTGTCCCATCTAAGACATTGATGGCATAATCAATTTCAGATAGGCACAGGTCCCACCTTTGGGACCCGCACCTATCTTTGAACAGGGACACCCCACAAGAGTGGCCACTCTCCATTCACCTGGGGATGATAAAATAGTCAAGTGCTGGCTTGGCTATTTCCAGAACTCCAATAGAAGTGAATGGAGAGGGGCTGCACTTGTGTGTTGTGCTCTCCATTCACTTCTGTGGGAGTTCTGGAAATAGCTGAATGCACTAGCACAACTTTTTCAGAACTGCCATGGAAGTGAATAGAGAGTATGGCAAGCATGAGCAGTGTGTCTCCTTCACTTGAGGGCCCCATTTTAGATATATCTAGATCCTAGGGAAATGCCATCAATATGTGAGATCCGCCAACTCCACATCTGAGTACATTCTCTATTTATTCAATACATTTTACTGTGGAAGCGGAGGTATCAATGGTTGTCAGATAATCCAAATTAAACTGAATAATAATATACAAGACATATAAGACTTGGTTTTGAGCAGTGTCTCCGTCCTGTGCAGGACAGACGTGCATTTATGTGCTCATACGACAGTTTTCATTAGCACATATGTGTTTTCCAACTTTAAAACATGTTCCCTTGAAGGAAAAATATCAGTCAGGCATGGAGATGGTGTCAGTACCTCATGGAGAGTTCAGCAACAGTTTTCAGTTAGATTTTCCTACAATAAATGACTCATATCTCATACATGGTTAATAGCTTTATGACTACTTAATGTCACAAAGCTGACTTACAGGTGACATGAATAGAAAAAATATGGGGAGTAATTTATCGTGAGGGGAATATTTGAAGTCAGTTTTGCAGGAGTCTGTGTTGGCGTACTTTGAACCAAATTGATCAAATGTCGCACAGTCTTTATTAAATTTGATGCATCTTTAAAGGCTATGTACACGTCCTGAGGCAATTTCTTTATGGTTGCATTTCACTCATTTTTGGCTAAAAATATTTTTTTCAATTGGTCTTTATTAAAAAAATATTGAACCATTCTGTCAGAAAGAGTCAACAGTTTTTCTAACTGTGTGACTGGTACTTTTACTTTCACTTTGTGGTCTGCTAATAACCATTATCTTTAAACTACTGAGAGGCCATAAACACTTATTTAAGGCTAGTTTCACACTAGCGTTTATATATTCCGGTATTGAGCTCCGTCATAGGGGCTCAATACCGGAATAAAACGCTTCAGTTTTGTCCCCATTCATTGTCAATGGGGACAAAACTGAACTGAAGACAACGGAATGCTCCTGAAAGCATTCCGTTCAGTCTTCAGACCAGAGAGCAAACCGCAACATGCTGCGGTTTGCTCTCCGGTCCAGGCATCCGCACCTAAACGGATCCGGAATGACCCCCAATGCAAGTCAATGGGGACGGATCCGTTTGGTGTGGACACACTTGTAAACGGATCCGTCCTCCATTGACTTTCAATAGAGGTTATTCCGGATCCGTTTAAAAGCTAATACAACCGGATCCGGAATTACGGATCCACAAGGTTGTATTACTCAGTACGGATCCGGCGGGTCCCTTCACCCGCCGGATCCGTACTAAGGCTAGTGTGAAAGTAGCCTAAGCCACATTCTTATCAGTAAGATAAGAACTGAGCAATAATGAGTGTTTATCATGTCAGAGAGCAGAGATAAGGAGCGCATCAGCTCCCCAAATGACGGAAAACAGAGAAAATACATAGGCTGCTACTAGAGAATCTCAGCTCTGTACAGAAAAAAGATATTTTTTAATAAAGACCAATTAAAAAAATATTTTTAGCTCAAAATGAGTACAATACAATAATAGAAGGTGTACATAGCTTTTAAACCTAACACTTTTGTCTAAAAGAGTTACTCCAGTTTTCTAAAAGAGTTACTCCAGTTTTCTACCCCCCTCCCCACATACTGGAGTTTGCAACTTTTCTTTATGACTTTTTAAAAAGTCTCAGAAAGTCTGTGAGACCGTCTTCACTATCGCGCTCAGCAGTGAAGAGAAGCAGAGCTCGGTTGAGTGCTTCTGACTCTTGATTCTAGAGATCAGTGGGGGTCTCAGCCCTGGGACCCCGCCAATCAACAAATTTGATATGTCCCTATGACATATCAAAAGTTTCAAAAAAGTGTAGTTACTCTTTAAAGTACAAAAACGTATTTGCTGTACGGTTTGGATTTTCTTCTAGCTTGCTATAAGTACTGTACAATATGAAAGTGTTAGGCTGCAGTTTAATCTCTAAATCTATGTTTTCCCCCATTTCAGAGTGCCTACAGAGTGTTCACTAACAGCACCTGTTTGAAGCACATGATTCTGAAAATCCGAAGGGACGCCAGGAATTTTGAGCGGTATCAGCACAACAGAGACTTAGTAAACTTCATCAACATGTTTGCTGACACTAGGCTGGAGCTGCCCCGTGGCTGGGAAATTAAAACTGACCAACAAGGAAAGGTACAATATGAAGAAAAAAACATTAAATGAAACAACCTTACTAATCGTCTTGATTAAAAATACTGATTTTTTTCTCACGCCCGTTGCAGTACCCCAGTGGGCTACTGCAAAAGGTTAATTAGCTACTTTATAGGTTAATGTCCATTGTTAATGTACTTTTTCTGTGTGATGTTTGTAATCCAAGAGCTGAAATGGTAACACCATTTGACTATATGCACATAAACAAAGTTAAAATATAAAAAAAAAAACCTGAAAACCATTTTCAGCATCAATGAAAGTCTATGGGGCTATTGACATGGCCATTTTTTAAAGGCCAGTGAATAGTGGCCATCAAAAAATCGGACATGTCCTATCTTTGGCCGTTTTCACTGCCAGACGGAGCCCATTAAAATAATGGAACCATTTTCAACAGCCACTTAGACACGAGTCCACCCGTCTAATGTTCGTTAAAAAGGGGGTTAAAAAAATTACTCCCTTCATCCACTTGCATGCCTAGAGGCAATCACTCCGCTCTTCATTGTGAAGGACCTGCGCATAGCATGATGATGTCACCACATGATGCCGGGAGAACCGCAGTGATGTCATCAAGCTTAGCACAGGTCTTTCAAAGTCAAGATAGGAGCAGTACCCCAGTGGGCTACTGCAAAAGGTTAATTAGCTACTTTATAGGTTAATGTCCATTCTTAATGTACTTTTTCTGTGTGATGTTTGTAATCCAAAAGCTGATATGATAACACCATTTGACTATATGCACATGAACAAAGTTAAAATATAAAAAAAAAAAAAACTGAAAACCATTTTCAGCATTAATGAAAGTCTATGGGGCTATTGACATGGCCATTTTTTAAAGGCCAGTGAATAGTGGCCATCAAAAAATCGGACATGTCCTATCTTTGGCCGTTTTCACTGCCAGACGGAGCCCGTTAAAATAATAGCATGATGATGTCACCACATGATGCCGGGAGAACCGCAGTGATGTCATCAAGCTTAGCACAGGTCTTTCAAAGTCAAGATAGGAGCGTGAAGTGGATGAGGTGGGTGATTTTTTTTGGGGGTAATAAATAGGGATATTCACATGGGTGTATAATTTCTGCCTGTATTTAAAATCCACAGCATGTCCTAGTTTTGTGTGTATTTGTTTCCATATACGCAAATACGCACATTATAATCTGTCTATGGGAACGCATCAAGAATGCAGGAAGGAAGTAATACACATGTAAATCTATATAAATTACTGAAGCAATAATGATGACCATCTGGAGGTATTCTGGATGATTTCTAAACACTTGTGTGAAAAAGGCCTAAGAGAGAGGAAGTATCTACATGTGTCTGTGCAGAAGTGAGACCTGCTGCAAAGAATCCTCAACCTCGCATCCCAACAATTACCACCATCCATACAGAGTATACAGACTGTTGAGGACCAATTTAAAGAGCACCTGTCACCACTCATGACATGCCTGTTTTAATAGCTTCATTCATTCCCCATGTAATAATTCTGGAGCCTCTATTCTTATGTCTGTATGTTGTGCCATTCATTTATTATGTCTACTAGAAGTTATGAATGAATTGCTAGCAGTCTGCAGAAAGGGTACAGAGGGATGATAACAAGTTGGGGGTGTGTACCTGCACAGACTCACTCTATCCAATCAGTGCTGCCATTTTCAGACTGTGTAGGTACACCCCCCCCCCCCCAACTGGTTACCACCCCTTTGTACCCTTACTGCAGACTGCTAGCAGTTCATTCATAACATAGCTCCAGACTTGTTATTACATGGGGAATACGAAAAGCTATTAAGACAGGCATGTCAGGAGTGGTGACAAGTCCTCTTTAAAGGACTGGTGAAAAGGACAGACAGTAAGTGCAATCACTCCTCTATAGCATCTGGCCTTACTGCTAGTGGAAAGGGTTTATTGCTGCAGTGCCCACCATGTTTTTACCACTGATTAGCTACCTATTCGAGGATCAACACCCCACTTTGGCAACTGTAGTACGTATGTCCCCACCTTTAGTTGACTTGGAGAGTGGTTTGGATCTGATAGAGAGAGACTCAGTCAGCCATCTTACTGCCGATCATCCTATGTTCAGTTTTGGAACTATTATGTATGTACTCTGGAGAGCCAGAATTGAATGCTGCCAGTGTAACTCTATGTAATCTGATTCAGCAGTCATACACTCTTCCACCTGTCTTCCACTTCTTGCTACTTTTCTGTCTTTTACTAGTGAGCAGTGGGAGACAGATGGAAGAGTATGACAGCAGGATCAGAGTACACAGGGTTTGTTTATTAACTATACCAAGGATACACATAGGTGTTCAGAGACAGCTTTCAAAGTTGCTTCTTGTATGATTTTATATGGGCACCAACATGCCTGAAAATCCCTTCTTTAGAAATCTTGGTCCTACTGTATCCCTTCCCACATCCATATCTCCTCCATTCCTCCCGCCTTCCTCTATCTAAGGGTACTTTTACATGTGTGGCAGGGGACTCCGGCAGGCTGTTCCGTGCTGCCGCAGGTGTACGTGTGGGGCCAGAACTACGCTCTGGCCCCATTCACTGTAATGGGGGCGTGCGCGGATCCGGCCGCAGCACAGCAAAGTTGCCGAGAGGTGGCCGGAACAAAAGTACGACATGTTGTACTTTTTTTCCGGCCGCCTCTCGGCAATTTTGCCGTGCTGTGGCCGGATCCACGGCTGCCCCCATTACAGTGAATGGGGCCGGAGCGTAGTTCCGGCCCCACACATGCACCTGCGGCAGCACGGATCCAGCGGGCTGTTCACCCACCGGAACAGCCTGCCGGAGTGACATGCCGCAAATGTGAAAGTAACATAGTAACATAGTTTGTAAGGCCGAAAAAAGACATCTGTCCATCCAGTTCAGCCTGTTTTCCTACAAGTTGATCCAGAGGAAGGCAAAAAACCCCTGTGAGGTTGAAGCCAATTTTCCACTCACTTTAGGGGGAAGAATTTCTTCCCGACTCCAATCAGGCAATCAGAATAACTCCCTGGATCAACGACTCCTCTCTAGTAACTATAACCTGTAATATTATTACCCTCCAGAAATACATCCAGGCCCTTCTTATACATCCAGGCCCTTCTTCATCCAGTAGCCTATTTTGTTTCTCCCTCTGTCTCTATCCCTCCTGTAATTTTCCCCTTGCTCTCCTCACCTATGTCTTACTCTCTCAACAGCATTCTCTTTACTCTTTCTTGATCCCTCTCCTTTTTCCTTTACTTCTTCCTTCTTTCTCCTCTTTCTCCCACTACTGTATGTGTTAACATGCTTATTTCTTTTTTCTAGTCTTTCTTTGTAGATCATAACAGTCGAGCAACAACATTTATTGATCCAAGAATCCCTCTTCAAAATGGCCGACTTCCAAATCATTTGACTCATAGGCAGCATCTTCAGAGGCTTAGGAGTTACAGCGCAGGAGAGGTAATTCCTTCAGAACAAATAACATTGTTGGATATAGTTTAGCATTGTTCTTTAGCTGTGATGAGACATCGGGCATCATTTTAATATAATGCTAATGGTTTAGTACGTGGTTAGAATGTTTTTAACCTATGCCAAGGATTATTGGGCAGCCATAAATGGATATATAGGCAGTTCCCACTGCTTCCAAAATGAAAAGACTACCCACAGGTCAAAAATTACAACCTCCTATAAATCAATCACTTTACACCTCCAGTTATGCTGCAGGCTGTTGTATATTTTTTTTTTTTTTTGCAAACTCTTTTGCATTTTTTAATTTGCATGTATGTGTTCTGCTAGGCATCAGAGGTTTCCAGAAACAGAGGGGCATCACTGTTAACAAGACCAGGCAACAGTTTAGTGTCTGCAATAAGAAGTCAGCATCAGCAGGAAACAGTACCCTTAGGTAAGTCGAAATATGTATATACTAGAAATTTCAGCTGGCAAAACGGGCAGACGTTAGACCATTTTATGCTGCAGAAACCTGTGGTAAAGTCAGTCTGACATCCCGTGTTTTTGAGGGTGCACTTGTTGGAAATACTTGGAAAATCAACAATGTCAAAAAAACAATGTTATTGGTTTATCTTATGGGGGTGTCATGCAGAACGACAGCCTTCACAGGCCAAATCAAAAAACAAATCACTCAGAAAGTATCTGCCTTAAAGGATAACTAAACCTTTTTAGAACTTCTGCTAAACAAGGTGGCAGAAGTGCTCATAGCAATAAAGTATTGATCCAGCACCAAGATAAAAGCAACTTCTTTTTTTACAAAAATCACATTACAAACATCCTGTACCGCACTACCAAGTACTTTCAATGCGTTTTGATCCTACAGTTGATCTTATTTATGGTATGATCAAAATGTGTTGGTAGTACCAGGCAGTATGATACCATTTTTAATGTGATTTTCAATAAAAGGAGTCACTTTTACCCTGGTGTTGGATCAATACTTTGTTACTTGGATCGCATCATATCATTGGAGCGGGATACATACATCGGATTTGCCACCCAGAATTCGCCCAGCTGGTTTTTCTGTATTTTTAGGTAGAAGTTCTCATACAGAGAAATGTAGCTTGCCTCATACACTTTCTGTTGAACCTGCCTTCTGCAGATGGTGTTACACTGTTTAATTTGTTTAGTTTGTACACTAAACGCTCTTCCCTTAGAGGAGTCAATGAAAGCCAAAAAAGTGGGGCTTTGGCACTTAGACACCGACTGATCAAAACTTTGTATGTGTCACTACAACATATATGAAAGTTTAGTTACTCTTAATTCTGACCCTAATTACCTGCTCCTCCATATCATACCTACCGTACAAGGGTCCAGAGAACTGAGATATGGATTGTTGTTTGGTGGGGTCTCAAACTGGGGAGCTCTTTGGAGCCTTGTGAATATGATTTTGAAGTGTGACAATGAATTCACACTTGATTTTCAGTTATTAGTATCATTAATGTGATAACATTAAAAAACAAATATCAACCAATATCCTGCTGTTCCTGTTGTGTCATTTAGGGTTACCCTCAAGATTTGAATTTACTGTAAAAGATTTTAGAAGACAGCAGCCATTGCAATACTTGTATCTGGTTAATAGAACTATCTTTAAAGGCGTTATCAACATTATATCAGACATCACATAGTGGTTGACCTGCAGTGGTAATCATACTTACCTGATCCACATCCTCAAGTTCAATCTCCTCCTCTCCCCTGATATCAGCATCCTGTTGACGGGGGTAGACAGGCCCCATCAACTGGATGTTGATATAAGCACACCAGGGAGAAGAAAAGCCGTCCTGGGAGAGAAAGAGATTGAACCCAGCAGCTGGGACTAGGTAAGTATAATCACCACTGCTGATTGACCACTCTGTGAGGTCTCTGTGGGGTTTTCCAAGTTATATATATTGATGACCTATCCTCAGGATAGGTCATCAATATCAGATCGGCGGGGGTACGACACCCGGCACCCGCGCCGATCAGCTGTTTGAAGAGGAGGCGCGCGCTGTATCAGCGCTGCCTCCTCTTCACTGTTTACATGCTGGCCGTAACGGGGGTAGTGGTGAGTAGGTGTAATTACACCTAACCACCCCATTCATTTCTATGGGAAGAATCGCTCCTATAGACTTGTATGGAAGCGATTCTTCCCATAGAAATGAATGGGGTGGTGAGGTGTAATTACACGTTCTCACCACTACCCCCGTTACGGCCAGCATGTAAACAGTGAAGAGGAGGCAGCGCTAATACTGCGCGCGCCTCCTCATCAAACAGCTGATCGGCGGGGGTCCGACACACGGCACTGTCACGGTCCTGAGGATAGGTCATCAATATATATAACTCGGAAAACCCCTTTAAATAATAATTTTGTGAACCAAGTTCAGATTTTTCTGCAGCATTAATTTTAAAGAGAAAACATTTTCTTTTTTTCAGCGTATAATGACAAGATTGTTGCATTTCTGAGACAGCCAAATATTTTTGAGATGCTTCAAGAACGTCAGACAAGTTTAGCAAGAAATCATGCACTCAGGTACTTGTCCCATAATGTAAAACACACTGGCCCAGATTTCCTAGTCCTAATGTAGGCATCTAGACCTGCTTCGTCCGAATTCAAGAAATTATCATTACATGTAATAGCGATAAATTGTTCTACATGGATCAGACAAATCTGCCTGACAGAAAGATTATTCTTAGTTCCCATCACATGCCCTCATCAGAAACCTGCCAGTTATTGGCAGTGTAAATGCTCTAGGGGGTGAACAAGCAACAAGGAAACAGGGATCTGGAAAGTGTGGCGTATAGTTGTATTCAGCCCCCTTGAGTCAATACTTTGTAGGACCACCTTTTGCTGCAATTACAGCTGCAAGTCTTATGGGGTATCTATCTACCAGCTTTGCAGATCTAGAGGCTGAAACTTTTGCCCATTCTTCTTTGCAAAATAGATCAAGCTCAGTCAGATTGGATGGAGAGCGTCTGTGACCAGCAATTTTTAATATCCCCAAGTCTTTTTCAGGGTCAGAATTTTCAAGTGTTTTACTATTTTATGATTTATCCCCTCATGTTACAGGGAGAAGATTCATTACATTCGAACAGAGGGCACTCATGGTCTTGAGAAGCTGTCTTGTGATGCTGATTTAGTTATCCTTCTAAGGTACAGCAAAATCTATGCCTCTCTTAGAACATTTTGCAGTTATAGCTACTCTTAAAGTGGTATTCCTATCTGAGACAATGGGGGCATATCGCTAGGCTATGTCGCCATTGTCTGATAGGCGCAGATCCCACCTATATCGAGAACGGAGCAAGGAAGCTGGTGGCTGGAGGACCCCAGGTTTCCCCGGGTCCGGTCACGACCAAGCACTTTACCCAAAGAAGTGAATGGGAGCCAGCGCTTGACTATTTGCAATGGCCCGTACAAATGAATGGAGGGTGGCTGCGCATGTGCAGTGCGCCCTCCGCCACTTTCAGGGCTCTGTTCTCGGTGTAGGTGCAAGTCCCAGACAATGGGGGCATATCCTAGCTGCTCTCCTAGTGCAGAGACCGCCGAAACCTGTATTCTCCTGCCTGTGCCGTATCTTCTGGTCTCGGCACTGGCTCAGTGTTTCCCCTGCTGTACTTCAAGCGGAGCAGATTCAAACTGAGCAAGTACTGAGGCCTTTCATCTCGTGCGTTGTGTCTCCTGAGACTGGAAGTTACAGTGCAGACATGAGATGACAGGATGTCTCAGCATTTGCTCAGTTTGAATCTTCGCTCCTTAGAGCACAACAGGAGAAATAGTGAGAAAATGCAGAGCTTTGAAGATACAGCGCAGGCACAAGATGACGGGCCTCAGTGCTTGCTCAGTTTGAACTTGCACTGCTTGGAGTGCAACATGAGAAACACTGATCAAACGCTGAGATGAGAAGATACAGCACAGTTAGGATAATACAGGCCTCAGCCGTCTAAGCGCTAAGAAAGCAGCAAACACTAGAAAAATAGTCCTGCCAATCCAGGGAAAAGGTGGAGGGACTGAGGCCGAAGGGGGTGTAACAAACTGGTGCTTCAAGGGCTCTGGCCAGCCCCTCGGTCCAACAGTTAGGTAATTTGCACATACATGAAAAGGCAGTTTTCATCATTTTTATCATGATCGAACCTACTAAGCTGTATGCCTGGTTTAATAGGGTTGATCATAAAAAATGTACTTCCAAGAACCATGCTTCTTTGATTGTTTGCTTTGTGTTCTTTGCATCCCTGAACTAATAGGTTAAATGAATTGTTTGACTTTTTTCTACTTTACAAAAATGTTGGAAGCCTGGTAAAGTAATAAAAACAGTTACCTTACCTTTCTACACCCACTCCAATCCTGCACTGCAACTCTGTCCTCATCCTTGTGCTGGAGCCAGAGACATATTGTTTTGGCTGCAGTGGAGATGTTTCGTATACCGCTGCAGCCAATGACTAGCGTCAGTAGTCTCATGCCATACAAAACCAGGGTCAGTGATTGGCTTCAGTGGTATACAAAACAAAAGCGATTGGCTGCACTCACATCACAACAGAGTGTTGCCACTGGATTGAAGTAGAGGGCCGCAGGAAGGCAAGGTTCATTTTTTTATTATTTTATCAGGCACTGCAAAAAAAAAAAATAAATAAATGGAAAACCCCTTTAATAGATCTGGGGCCACATTTGCACATTAATGGTACTGGCAAATTTGCCTTCTACCATGTAATTTGCCAAACAGGATGACCCAGCCATATTGTCAACATAGTTGTGCCAGCCTTGGGACAACTATATTCGTGCCCACTCCAACTTTGCAAGTCACAAAACTTACAGTTTTCATAATAGAATATGCAGTTGCTTAATATACAGTATTACAAAGGCAAAGTCCCTATCTCCTCCCTGCCTGGTAGCTTTCAGGTTTATCATGCTGCTCTTTCTACATGGGCCAGTACTACCTGCAGAGCTGCTTTTGCAGTGTTGAATTTGCACAGAGCTCCCCCTGCTGGCCACATCTGTTATTGATTTCAGAGGCAGAAATATAGCCCAAATTTTATTAAGGTAAACTCACCTATATACAGTATGAGGACATATCCTGGTGTAGTGAACTATTTCAGGGATATTTTCTTATATTTTATAGACTTTTTATGGATTGCAGAGTTATGAAGATTGTTTAATACCTCCCTGCAAAGGATCTTTTCAAAATCGTTCTACTTTTGCTCTATCATTCACAATGTGTGAAAATGTACTGAAAATGTCTACCATTATGTCATGGATCACCTCATGTAACACTGTGCAGGTGTGCATGACATAATTTCTCTTTAATTAGGGGATCAAGATGAAGGCCACAGCGCTCTTTCTTTCTTGAAACCTACTTAATCAGAAAATGTACCGTTTTGAGTTGTGCAAAAGTGTTATCTAGGTCTTACTAAGGGCTTTGATGTTAACATTCATTTGGAATGAACAGAGGTTGGGTTGTTTAAATAGGCAGCCATGCAAACATTGATATCATTAACTGAAGCATTTCCAGGCCATGAGTCGTTCATTGGCATGGTCACACTCGCTAAGCCCTATGACACATTTGTGTAGCAGAACTTTAGTGAGTGAAAAGAGTGCAGGATTTTAAACATTAATGAAATGTAAATGAGCGACCATATAACACACTGTTCTGTATTATTTTAATGTGCTTTCACGTTAAATTTTAATACTTTTTTAAACTTTCTTTTTTGCATATGTGAGAAAATGACATCGAGATAGACAGTAATCAGAACAGTCAGACTTCCCCTTGGGTGCTCCTAGAATCTAGTTTTTGAACAGATAACCAAAGATATAATTTAATTATAACGTAAAGCCATTGAAATCAGAAGATTTCTGAAGGTTTATATATTTTAGGAAAAAACGTATTACTCACCACATACCAAACTCACATAAAGAAGCCAACTAAAAGAGAATCTATGCTAAGTCAAATTTTATGTTGTGGTCTTGTCTTGCAGTCTTTTTGAAGAAGACATCATGTCATACATCCCACTCCAAGCAGCCTTCCATCCTGGATACAGCTTTTCGCCGCGCTGTTCCCCAGGTTCCTCCCCGCAGAATTCCCCAGGTATGCTGCTAATGTGCGACTTATGTCTGTGTGATATATGTTCTTTGTTTTCTTAGGTATTTTAAATGTAAATGTTTATACATTTTTCCTCCAAAATATGCATCTAAAAGACGCACTCTTGGTGACAGCACTGCTTTAAAGAAAAACTTCCACAAAAAATTTTATTCCATGTCCTGCTAGAAATGTACATGATATAATCTGTAGTGAATGTCATTTTCTTACCAGTGTCTGTATTTGAGAGTTATATCTCCCTGATGTTTCTCATCTGTGTCATGTGATCAGCAATCAGAGCCACCAACTCACACAGCATCTTATGTGTGGACAGGAAGTGTAATTGTCTATGTATTCCTATGGGAGTCTCACTTTCAGTCTCATAGGAATGAATAGAGAAGTAACTGGCTTCCTGTCCTGGGTCAGTTGGAGGTCAAGGAGTTGGTCACATGACCCAGCTACAATTAGAAGAGAGGGGATAACTCAGAAATGCAGTCTCTGATAAGAAGATTGCGTTCACTACAGATTACATCATGCACCTTTCTAACAGGTCAGAGAATAAAAATTTTTGCGAGAGTTTTTCTTTAAACCATGTTGACCTTTGAACACCATTTTTCAGTTTATACAGGATATAAATATGGGGGTCATTTATTAAATATAAATACATCTAACTTAGGCGTATTTCTGGCGCAGATAGTGGCGCAAAGGTCCTTTGCGCTGCAATCCCGGACTTGCTCACCTCAGGTCTAAAAAATTGGGTGGGGAAGGGGACAGGTTGGCAGGCCCATCTCATTTAACATTTTCTACGCCTGTTTTAAGCATAGAAAGAAAGGTGTCTAAAACACCAGTCTTAATAGATGTGCCCCATAGTCTCTATAAAAAATTGAGCAACTTTGCAAATACTTTACTTAACGTGAGTTATTTTTTTCCGGGATTTCATTATTGTATAGTTACTGGCATTAAAATGACATTTCTCAGAATACAAATCACTAGCTCAATATAGTCTATATAAAAGTTGAGCAACTTTGCAAATACTTTGCTTTACTCAACTTATTTTTTCTGGGATTTGATTATTGTATTGTTACTGGTATAAAAATTACGCTTCCCTTAATGCAAATCACTAGCGCAAGCTTTGAGCAACTGAGAATGCTGAGAAATTTCATCTGAGAAGCCATGCAGAACTGTAAATGGACTGTAATATGGGTTTTGAGTAGTTATTATAACTGAGTTAAAAAGAAAACCATCAAGCTCATGTTTTAGGGCTATGTGAAGCAAGTTAGCTAATAGTCTTTTGTGTTAAAGGGTTAGTTGCTTTTGGTTCATAATCATGCTATGTTTGTAATAATGGGCTCTATATGCACCAACTTTTTGGGTAGTAGATGGTGGCTTTTCACCTAAACCGATCAAGCAGAGC
This sequence comes from Rhinella marina, assembly GCA_900303285.1. Taxonomy (NCBI): domain Eukaryota; kingdom Metazoa; phylum Chordata; class Amphibia; order Anura; family Bufonidae; genus Rhinella; species Rhinella marina. Next base: position 14,251 of record ONZH01006322.1, on the reverse strand, counting down.
TGCAGTTTAAATCATGGAGGAAAGAGAAAGTAGCTATCTTGGTTTCTGATAAGTAGGTGTAGGTAAATTTCCATCTCCCGCCTTCTTCCCCACTCACACACACACACACTGTAAAGGAAAGCTTACTTACCTGCTTCCTAGCCCTGGCTCCCTGATCCTTCTAGGAGCATCACAGGTTGGGAAGAGAGTTGGGGAGCCAGCACCCGAAAGAAGTTAAGTAAGCTTCCCTTTACAGGTTTGGTCAAGTGGGGAGGTTTGCCAACCAATATCCCATTCTTGCACAACCCATTTAATGAAACCAAAACAGCCAAACAGGCTCTGTCATGAAGGAGTATATGGTAGACATGCCTCCCTCTTTTTGACCCAAGTCCCTCTGTCCCTCTTTGATCCTTAAGTGTCCCTCTTTTTGACCTGGGGAATTAATGCATAAATGTGCATTAATTAATTTACTAAACTGCTTCTTACTAAAGTGTCTGTATTGTTTCTACCTGTATATTAAATCATAACTTCATTATTTTGTGCAATTTGGACTTTAAAATATCTATAATTTTATCTGCTAATATTTAAATGGATATTGAAGCACCAAAAAAAAATTGTCGCAGGGGCCCCGCATGCTGTAAAAAATAAAGAAACTTACACTCACTTAATCGATCCCCAATTCTGACGGAGTCAGTAATTATTATTTGGGCGGAGTTAGAGGCGTGGTCTAGTATCAAAAAAATTGCCGAGATGCACACGCACATATTGTCCCTCTTTGCGATTTTCAAAGGTTGGGAGGTATGGGTATATTAAATAACAACAGATACTGATATCCAAGACACACAATCAGATATCACCTTTTTGTTCTAAGGTTTACAACGTGCTAGTGCAAGGGCTCCATCCCCATACAGAAGAGATTTTGAAGCCAAGTTAAGAAACTTTTACAGAAAACTTGAAGCAAAAGGATATGGACAAGGCCCGGGAAAAATTAAGTAAGTGTATGTCTTTATCTTATCTAAAGTGAATATTTTAAAGGGACACTTCTATCAAAGAACCTACATATGACTATTTTAATGGATGAATGGTTGTCTGGATATAAAGTTTTTTGAAGTCACTCCATCTATTCTACTGTCTCTTTAACTTCCCTTTGTTTGGACTTTTTGCATGACAGACTTAAGATCAGGGCAATCATCGGGGTGAGCATTTAATCGAATAATAGTCCCATACAGTATATAAATGTGCCACTAATGACCTCATGAACAAGCAAATGCTCGTTCCTTAGGTGATTTCACCTTTTATGCAACACATAAAATCATTGTTTGCCAGCAGCAGACTGTGTAAACAGGGAATCTCTATGGGGAAGAACAAGGCAATCACCCATCCCCATACATTCTAAATGCAGTGATCAGGCAGTGATTGGAAACAAAGAGTTTTTTTCCGATAACAGCCTATCAATCTGCATGTTTAAAAGGGGCTGTCCCACAGAAAATACTGTACAGTAAACCAACACCTGGATCCAAAAACTTTTGTAATTGCATGCAATTTAAAATTTAATATAGCCACTGAGTTATTCTGTAAAATATATCTGTATAGCGCCATCTGCTTTTTCATATTTCTTTGTCCTGCTCTCTGAGATGGTTGCACATGCTCAGTTTCATCCTTCAACTGTGATAGGGAGACCATGGACACGCCCCCTGAGCTGCAGCAGAACAGACACTCCCCTTGAGCTGTCAGCTTGATATAAATCTAGCAGAGCAATGAATGGGGAGATCTCTGGATCAGGGTTGCCAACCGTCCAGAAATTTCAAAAATGGGTGACTTTTTTCCTGTGTCCGTGAAAAAAAATAGCCGTGTCTGTGATTTTTTTTGAGGCTAGTAGTTCTTGAGTAGATTATTTTGGTGGCAATTATTATCATTTTATAGCTCACAGTAAGGGCTGGTAATGAATTATTGTTAGTATATTGAACTGTAATGCTGTATTGCTTATCATCTTTATCATTCATTATGATTTTTCAGTTCGTCCGTAAAAAGGGTTGGCTGTCCGTAATTTTGGGATAAATTGTCCAGAAAAACAAAAAATTCTGGTTGGCAACCCTGCTCTGGATCCATGTTATGTACAGGGCTGGTTCTAGCTTTGTTAGAAAGAGAGTCTAATGTTCTATATGATGTCTGATTTTCATTTTTTACATTAGTCATGGGAAAGAGTGTACTCAAAACTCAAACAGAGTGCTCAAGGACAGTACAGTAGTATGTCAACTTAGCAATTTTTGTAATGTATGGACTCAAAGGTAGAAAACAAGCTGACGAATCACCCCAGCAACATTTGCAATATTTGTAATATAGTCTTCAAAAAACTACTTGTTTTTGTATATTTTGACAAAGTGTGCACTTCATGGCACTAAAAGTGATGATTGGCTATACCAGGGGCATGCACACCCAAGAAATTGAGTGCATTCACACCGGTTAACCTCAAGAGTATCGTTCACAATGGGTGCACGCTTTTTTTGATAAACTGGTGCATTACCCCAGTAACATATTAACACACGCACACAGACCGTACAAACAGAATGCGATTCACCTCAAAAACATGCGAGTAATATACACAGAAGACATAAAAGCCATACACTATCAGTCACAATCGCACCCTACACACTTCGGAAACGACTTGTCCCGTCGTATCATTGAACCTGCACGCCGCCAATTGCAGACTTTATTAACAACATACAGTTTACAGCCAGAAATTCTATCTTCTAGCAAGAGAATGCATTACTTCAAGCTTTGCCAAACCATGTGTTGCCATCTGGGAAAGAATCTGCACTATGTACAGATTATTGTTGGATGTACTACAACTCCCATTTTGCACTCAAGTAAAAAGAGCCGTCTATCTTCTGCCTCTGGCCTGGTTTTCTGACTCCTACATCACCATACTCTGGCCATTGCACTACTACACATCCTGTCAGGCAACCATACAACCACCAACATCGAAGGCATCCCAAACTACCATCAGGCAGGATCCCCAACAGGGAGTGTCCTGAGGGAAGAAAGGGTGCACCCTCCCTACGCTCCATCGGCCCAAGGGAGTGACGGCCTGAGGGAAACCGCTGTGACAAATCCTATAGTTAGAGCCACTACTACTTGCATCCTGCAGCTCCTCAAGGGCTCACTGCACATCCTTTACTGCAGATACATAAATGGGAGAAGGACCTATGGAATATTTCGGAAGATCAGTGGTCCAGTATACTAGATGGTTCCCACTTTATCTTTAGGTGGGGGACATAGACCTTTGCAATTACATATTCTTCATAGGGTATATAATCTCTATATAATCTCTTGTTTATCTATATCAGATGTAGGCTGGGTGCCATAGAGCCGGCAGATCTTCTCCACATGCTTTGGGGCTGTGATCATCATTCTACTTTTTGGGACAAGATCATATCATTAATGTATTATATTTTGTTGCTCTCCAGAGAAATCCGAAAGTCTGTCTCTTATGCCTGATGGAAGATTAACCATTAGACCCTCATCATAAAATAGCTGTTGGTCGATTATTATGTATTGCCTGTAAACCCATAGCGTATCACTAGATTCAAGTGATTTGCCCTAGTACAAGGGAATCCATAGATAAAGTAAATACCTTTTTATCCCTTTCAAGGCACTGGGATTTTTCAATTTTTTTTCATTTTTACTACCAGGAATCATGAATACTACAATAAAGAAGAATAGCTCTCCAATACCACATGTGTGGGAGCATGCCACCTCTGCATGCCTTTGTATAAGTCAGAGCCAAATGCAGTCTATGGGCCCAGATTACTGATGGCATACAGTTAGAATCCATAATACGTCTATGTACATTAGCCGTTGAACTGTTTTTCTTTTAGTTTTGACTGACATTGCTATTTGATATGTCACGATAAAAGACTATGGTCAATCTTTCTACATTCTGTCAGCTGGCTACATGTTATTTGTCATAGAATTGACATTCGACAGGTTTAAACCTCCTGCCTTTGGCTGAAAAACAGCCCAGGATATTGTGCACGTCAGCCATGAACTGGTCTAGTTTTAAGAGAAGGATTTGTTCTCCTGCTGGCCTTTGGCAACCCTGAATCTTTTAAATCAGACCACTGAGGTTAAAATAATATTCACTGAGCTTTCATCAAGCTGCTTGCACTACTGTAATTCTCCGAGAAACTATAAAAATGATTCCCTATAGTACAATCATTTTTATGACTAAGTCAGAGAATTTTGACCAAAGGGTTCCTCAGGAGACCTCGTAAGTTATAAATATTTCGACCTTGTTTTTGCGAAGCAGCTTGTAAAGATTCATGTACTGTGCGAAGAGTATGCTGGACACAATAGGGTCTTTCTGTGCCTGTACTGCTATGCATTATAATTGTAAATTACATTTAGGTGAAGTGTGTGTCTCACCTTGCTGTAAATGAAGGTAAATGTTTAGTCACACAAGAGAGGCTTTTGTACGTTTTGTGGACTTGAATTTATAGCCATTTATATAGTGAGGTTGCTTTTTAATCATGAAATGCATGGATGTTATTATGATACTCGCTTTACCTGGATCTGGATCCAATTTACAAGCCCGATCCCTCACAATACACTGAGATTCCACAATACATGATGAGATCCCCACCAATTAGCTGGAGTCTGTAGAGAAGCCCAACAGTGCCACCACAGAGGAAAAAATACATTGTACTGCTGCTAACAAAATCCATGGTCTGTAACATTAGATTTCATTGTCCATCCCTTTGGAGCCTCTGCCTTTGTAGAGCAGAATTGGGATTCAGATGTCCCCATTTTACTTTGGCCCAAAGAAATGACCTCTTCCATCGATCTTGATACTACAATGCTTCTGTAGATATCTGTATATGTCAGTAAGAGCTTTTACTTATTTCACTACTTGGTTTCTGATTTCCTTCAACTGGTTCCTGATTCTCCACATTGCTCATGGTAGCAGGGACTAAAGCAACACAATCATTTTATTTAAAATTCCCTGCACTTGGCCTTCAGACATTTAACACCTTGGTGCTGAAGGCATTTTCCTTCTTTTCTTTGCTTTTTCCTCTTCGCCTTCCAAGAGCCATAACTTTTTTGCTTTTACATTCACATTTTATATCATTGTACTGAAAAAAGGAAATAAAAAAATCTTAGAAGGTAATAGTGAAAAAATAGGCAATTCCACCATTTTTTTTGTTTCATTTTTATTGCATTCACTATGATTTAAAATTGATGTTATCTTTATTGTGCCGGTCCATACAATTACACTATACACATAATTTGATAAGGGGCATTTGATCGATTATAACATAGATTTTAATACTTTACAATCTATGTTACAATACGTTACAAAGGCAGGCTGGGACACTTTACTAGGCAATAGACTGTCACAGGGGTGAACTGGAAACTTAAAGTGGCCCTGGAAAAAAACAAAAAATGGCCCCATGTGGTAAGCGGGTCCAAATAGACAGAAGGTGGGAACAGAAGTAGTCGTTGCCAGCAATTCCATAATACAGAACATAATACCACCCCAGAAGACCCAAATACCACAGTGCAGTACAAGATACTGCCTCAGCAGAACCAGATACCACAACACGAAATACTACCCCCTTCATGACTGTATGAAATCATTGTCCTGGGTGTGGCAATACAGTTGCATTCAGGAGGCATAAGTGCCTCGTGCACCTACATTAATTAATGCTGAGAGCAACAGATCTCTATGTACCTGGCTGGCAGCCAATAGGAGGTCTTGGATGGGCATTGGCCCCCCAGAAATTTTTCCCTTTAAGGTCTGTGACCAGTCCACCCATGGACTGCCTTGACAACCAAATGGCACCACTCTTTGGGTGGACAGAGAGAGCCTCCACCCTTCAACTCAGATGCCACAGTCACTATTAAGTCCAGCCTTGGAAGGGTTAAATGACCAGAATCAGCATTATTCTCTCATCCCAGTTATCGTGGACATCTGTCCACAATAGAACTGAATGGTACACGTGAAGGACACGGTTACTGCAACGTGCCGCCCCCAGGGCCGATCATGTCCCAGGTTTTTTAGGAATGCCGAGTGGTGTGGTGCGGCCTTAATGACTTCTGTGTGTGTCACAGTGCTTCTACCTGGATACCGTCGATCCCCAGGGTTAGACTCCAGAGCAATAAAAGGGGAGAGTTGTAGGAGTTGGAGAATAAGTCGAGTCCTGACTTGGTGAAAGTTCAACCACTTTACTTGAATAAACCTTCATCCAGACAATATTCGGTCTTTCTTTTTGTTCCAGCAGGTTTTGGGATAAGCTGGCAGGCACACTTGAATAGTCTGCTTTATCTCTCTGCTGTACTAAACTCTGCTTCTATCTGATTACTGGACTCTGTTGCAGTTCTGGTACCTTCGGAGTGGGGTGCCTTGGACTGTTGACTCCCTCGTAATACTCTGTCTCTTTATCTGTAAGGAGTCATGGTGCTCTATGAGCTGCTTCCCTGCGAGGGCCCCTCCCCTCACTGCTACATCTTGACTCGTCTGCTCTCAACACTAGACTAGAACTAACTATAGCTTCCTGCAACCCCATCCCTTGGTAGAAAGTGAACTAGCCCACTTTTGCCCAAAATGGGGAGAATGGAATGGTAAGTTCTATGCACAACTTTTTTCTTCGCTTCAAAAATCTTCTTCTAAGTGGAAACCTAATGTACCACATTATAGTCTATGGGATCCATTCGGCTCAGTCATGTGCCAAATTCATCCTTTCCTTTCTTCTGCTCCTATAACGGAGCAGAAGAACGGAAATGCTGAACGCTGATGTGAACTCAGCCTTAGAAAGTTAAATCCCTGAGGCACTCTATCAACGTGCTCCAGTGTCCATCAAAGCTACCATTCGAAATAGATTGGGACATTTTTCTCTGTCATCAATACAGAATTGATTTTTATGAATTGACTAGTCTGAAGACTGTCAGTGCTAGTTGAGAAGTAGACACTGTATGCATCTCCAGACCACATGCTCTTTTGGAAAATGAAAGGATCACTCTGGTTCCTATGGGCAACTACCGTATTTTACGCTTTATAAGACATTGCAGAGCGTCTTATAAAGCGAATACAAGTTATGGAAGCGCTCACTTGTATGTATAAAGTGCCGGGACCCCATCAGACCTCAGATCATCCCATAAGGATAAAATAAAAACCTCTCTTACCTGTCTTGCGCCACGGTTCCGCTCTGGTCCAGCGCTCCTCTGTCTTCCCGGGCCGGCTCTGCACTGCCCTGACCGCATACAGTGTCAGGACGCAGTCAGGTGACAGTGCATCACCGGCCTTAGAAGCCAGAGGAGCGCCGGACCCGTAGTGGAGCCGCGGCGCAGGAGAGGTAAGAGAGGTTTTTATTTATCCTTATGGGCTGGGTGGGCTGATCTGAGGTCTGATGGGGGCATATTCATTTAATATGGGGCTTATGGGCTGATCTGAGGTCTGATGGGGATAGAGGGGGCTGATATGGGGGCTGATCTGAGGTCTGATGGGGGCACATTTGTCTAATATGGGAGCTGATCTGAGGTCTGATGGGGCAGAGTGGGCTGATATGGGGGCACAGTGGGGTGATATGGGGCTGATCTGAGGTCTGATCGGGGCACAGTGGGCTGATATGGGGGCACAGTAGGCTGATCTGAGGTCTGATGGGAGTGTGACATGGAGGGCTGATGGGGTTCTGACATGGAGGGCTGATATGGGGGTCTGATGTGATGTCCTGAAATTTATGGGGGGTCTCATATGAGGTGTGATGAAAAATAATTTTTTCTTATTTTCCTACTCTAAAATCTGGGGTGCATTTTATCAATCAGGTGCGTCTTATAAAGCGAAAAATACGGTAAGTCAGTTTTCCTTTGCACTAGTTTTGAAAAATCTCACACATTGTGTTTATTGTTGGTCTTGTTATTTTGTAGAGTCTATTCCATGGTTAGCTTGCCAGTCAAAGCAGATGGTCAATGAAGTAAAAGTAGTAGATGATGGTGGTAATGGTGAATTTGGTGACTGGGAATCTGGTGATTGACATAATACACCAATCACAGAGTGATATATTGTTTCTATAAGGGTGAGACCACATGATCAAGTTTATTGTAAAAGAAGAGAAGGTATAAAGAACAGATACGACTTCCATGCTTTTTAAAATTCACTTTTGGTTTTGCCTTTTAAAACTGCTTCAGGCCGTACCCTAACATGGTCTTTTTTGCCTTTTAAAAAGATTAAAAGTGTGACCAGTAGCCACAAAGGAGCATGCAGGTTTCCTGTGCGGTTAGGAATATGGAATAGGTTACTACTCAAGCAAGCACTGGTGTTGAGAAGGGAACCTTACAAAAAAAGCAAAGGTTTAAGGCCCCTTTTACACGGGCGAGATTTCCGCGCAGATGCAATGCGTGATGCGAACGCATTGCACCCACACTGAATCCTGACCCATTCATTTCAATGGGTCTTTTCACATGAAGCAATGTTTTTCACGCATCAGTTCGCCTTTGCCGTGAAAATCGCAGCATGTTCTATATTCTGCGTTTTTCACGCAGCCCTGGCCCCATTCACGTGAATGGGTCTGCGTGAATCACGCACTGCATCCGCACGCAAGTGCGGATGCAATGTGTGATTCACTGATGGTTGCTAAGAGATGTTGTTTGCAAACATTCAGTTTTTATCATGCGCGTGCGAAATGCATCCATACAAATCGCACCCGCGCGGAAAAAACTGAACAGTCTGCGATTGCGTGTGGATTGGTGCAAGTTTTCCGGAACGCACCCTGAACGCATCCGGACTGAATCCGTATAGTTCGTGTGAAAGGGGCCTAAGAGTGCGTCTTGTGGTCTAGTATTAACTACTCTGGGGACAATACGCTTTCATTATATTTCCAGATCTGGTTTGTTGTCTGTTTTCTTAGTAAATTCAGGTAATCCTGTTTAGCAGTGCATTATTGTCTCTTTACCACACACTACTGGATTATTCTTTTCTATGACATGGGCATAGACTCAAGATAATGAAAGTCAACAGATGTGGTATGGAATATTTCATTTTAATATCAACTTTTCATGAAGACCATTTCCTGTCCTTCAGGGCTAACCAAGCTGAGAGTGTAACGGTGATACTGTGCTATATGTTATATATATTTTTAATGGGTAGATCTGATAGTAGTTTACTAGCAGATCTCATTTTTAAAAGGAAGCAACTGGAGTAAGTACTTGCCATGTGCCACAAGAGAAGCTGTTAATAAAAAAAGGTATGGGTAATGCTTATTTATGATGCAGTGAATTTCACATTACTATGTGGTAGATTATTAACAGGACTGAGGCACAAGCAAGGGCAGTATGTTTCGCTGTATAGGTTATATCTTTCATTTAGGTTAAAGGAACGCTACCATAAACATTTTTATCTCATTTTAAAATCTTATATATGAATATTTTATGTGCCATATTATTCGGACTATGAGGCACACTTTTTCTTCTCAATCTAACAGTCCAGATGTCAGCAGTAGAAACAGGTGACTCTGACCTCTGTTACTAACTTACAGGTCCTGGCAGGGCAGTTATGTGGACAAAGCATGTACTGTGTGCTGTAATATAATCCGTGTATTACCTGCTCACTGAGCTGTTACACCTTACACATGTATTTGTATGAGATGTGTGCATATAACACACACATTAGAACACACAGGAGAGTAAATGTCCTGCCAGGACCTTTGTAGTCACGCCCCTTCAGATCCATAGCAGTAACTCAAGACTGCTACTACTGCCTCTGACTGGATAAGCTTAGACAGCAAGACTGCCCATGACAGTGATGAGGCATTGTGGCTGGCATAGTCAATCTCAGTGGCAATCCTCACACAGATTCTTCCTAGGGCCAGAGCAGTGAAAGGAGGGCACACCCTTTCTTACCTTGGCGCACACCCTGATGTTGGGGCTCCTGTGTGGTGGTTACTGGGGTGCCCTTGATAGTGTAGTATTTTGTCAGGGTATAAGGCAGGTGGTGTAATTGCAATGGCTGTCCGACAGTGCTGGAGTCAGTAACCAGGTCAGTTGGTTGTAACAAACAAAGTCTTTCTTTACTAAGAGAAAGTGGGGGTTGTAGTACAACGTAGTATTACAACATTGCAGTACAGCGAATACCTTATTAGCACGCATAGCCTTGTGATCGTGGACAGTATATGAATGTCTCCTCCAACTTTCTCTCAGTAATTCTCTCCTGGTGCATTTGCCGTTCTCGTTCCTTGCTGTCAGCTTCAGTAAAGCAACAGCTGAACAGGTGTTCAACCCGGCTCTGAGGCTGCTGCATCTCACCAGCAGAACCAGACTAGAATGGCTACCTCCTGTCTCTCAGGCAACTAAAAGTGAACCAACATCTGCACTTAACAGCAGGTAGAGCTAAGGCTACTTTCACAGTAACATTAAAACACAACAGGAACAGGAGTTCATTGTTTCCGTCATAGCCGCATAGGGCCGGAGCACCACCAAACCCCAGTGACTATAATTAGTGGAGATGTGGCCTGTTTCCAGCATGAGTGCCAGGATTCAGCCGGACAAAAAATGGTTTAAACGCTAGTGTGAAACTAGCCTGAGCTGAAACTTTTCTTTCTGATAACTTTATTAAACGGCATCTGTCAGCAGATTTGTACCTATGAAACTGGCTGACCTGTTCCATGTGCGCTTGGCAGCTGAAGGCAGCTGTGTTGGTCCCAAGTTCATATGTGCCCGCATTGCTGAGAAAAATTATGCTTTATTATATGCAAGTGAGTCTCTAGGAGCAACGGGGGCGTTGTTGTTACACCTAGAGACTCAGCTCTCTCTGCACCTGCCACATGCTCTCCACTTTGTCAGGGCCAGACGTGATGGCATTTACACTGCCTGGCCCTGTAAAACAAACTGCAGAGGGTGTGGCAATTCCAGAGAGAGCAGAGTCTGTAGGTGTAATGGCAATGCCCCCCACCCCACCCCATTGCTCCTAGAGGCTCATTTGCATATATGTAAACATCATTGTTCTCAGCAAAGCGGGCACATATGAACATGGGACCAACACAGATGCCCTGAGCTGCCAAGTGCACATGTAACAGGTCAGCCAGTTCCATAAGTACAAAACTGCTGACAGATGCCCTTTAAATGACATTATAACCATGAAATAACAAAACAATTTGCAAGTACCTCCAGTTCTGGAGTATTGCGTATGCATGGTGCCAGGGGCAGACTGGGAACTTAAAATGGCCCTGAAAAAAATACTGCAAGTGGCCCCGTTTTGTAGTTTGGTCCAAATTTATGGAAAGCAGGGTCAGCAATACCATATTGTAGAACATTATACGACCTCAACACAGCCAAAAACCACAGTGCATCACAAAAAAAAAACAAAAAAAACTTCCACTGGCTGGCCGTGAGGAGGGCCCAGACGGCCCCTTAGGCATTGGCCCACTGGGAAATGTCCCTGTAAGGTCTATGGCCAATCCGTCCCGGCATGGTGCTAATCTGCATGGAACAACCTCTGCGGTTTCTGCACGGAATCTGAGGCAAGAATTGCCAAGTGAACTGATTTATTTTTGCAAAATGGTTTTCTATTCCGTGGGGGGAAAAAAATCTGTTAGAGTGTAAACTAAAGTAAAGATTTCCCTTGTAAATTCAGTGAAGTGCCGTCATTAGGAAAATTTTATGCAGACTTCTGCGCAGATACGTGCTACAATCCATGTAAAAATTGTGCTGATGCTATCTCATCTGTAAAAATTATGACTGAACGTGAATGAATTAAGACATTCAACTGATGTTACTTGTTTTCTCAGGGCTATGGTCATAAGTGGTCATGGACATGGGTGTAATAAGAGTGTATTTCAAACAGGTGCACTTATGCTGAAGTAACTTGCTGCACGACTACATTTTTTACATTTCAGAACATTCATACATAGGTTCTGGGAAATGGATGTTCCCTCAGGTCTATGAACAGAGTTACCATTTCTATTCTTCCAGTTCTCTTATTAGTATTATTTTTCATCTAATATTCATGAGCTTTTGTAGGTTATTTGTATTGTTTTTCATATTAATACCCTTGGGTTCTTGCAGGCCATTGTTGTGCTCTACAATTCTCACAAATTGTTCAGAAAAGTGATTGAATGTTTTTCTTTTCATTTTTTATAGGCTTATTATACGCCGTGATCATCTTTTGGAAGGCACATTTAACCAAGTTATGGCATACACACGCAAAGAGCTTCAAAGAAACAAACTATACATCACCTTTGTAGGGGAAGAAGGGTAAGTGCAGAGCACATTTAAAGGGGTTCTCCGGGAATTAAGAAAATGAAAATACTTAAATATTACTTCATTATAAATATATTCCCAAATACCTTTCATAAAATGCCACATTTCGGAGCAAAATTCCAGTGCAAAGTAAGCCAGCTAATATGTGTTATTGACTTAGATTAAACTCTAAGAGTGCACCAAATGCATCATCCAAGATTGGTTACTGATAAATCTTTAGACTGCCTCATCTAAAGGCCCCTTTACACTGCTCAACCGAGCAGACGATTGTTAGGAAGTAAGCGTTCCTTTCTGACAATCGCCTGCTCGTCAGTGGAGGAGACCGCTGCATTTACATGCAGTTTAGACAGCAGGATCTGCTGCCGGCAAATGGTGATTTAGGTGACCTCACAAACAATTCTATTTCCCTAATGAACATCTGTAAATTATCGCTAACAAGCGTTCGTATGAAGACTTTTCAGAGATAATGTGTCCGAACATCAGGCAATTTAAAGGGGCCTTAAGTTTACACTGTCTAGCTATTAGAAGTAGTAAAGCTGCACCATTGTCATAGTCCTGCACATCTCATTCAGCCATGAGCAGCATAAGGGAGATGTATTGGCACATACAAATATAGGGCACACTTATATGACATATATGTGGTGTGGGGGTGAGAATAATTAACTTAAAGGGGTATTCCCATCTCACAAATGTAGTTTGTATAGTTAGATATAGCCATACCAGTATTATTACTAATAGAATGTATTTATATAAAAAGCACCGTTTAGAAGATTTGCCTATCTGTATAGGCATTGTCCCACACACATCAGTCAGGACGTTGCCCCTAGTTACGGCCACCTCGGCCATGTAGTAGTGGTGGCCAGCTTGCTCCTTTTCAAACCCGCTCTGAGGTAACTGCTGTATTGTGAACGCACATTACATGAGCATGTAGAGACACATCTTAGGGTACTTTCACATCTGCGTTTCGGACGCTACCAGTCCAAAACGCAATGGTCAGGATCCGTCCAAAACGCAGACTTTATAAACGGATCCTGCTCCATAGAGATGAATTGATCTTGGAACAGGATCCGTTTCTCTGCGTTTTGGAAGCGCAGACAAAAATGCTACAACCCTAAGTGTCTCCACATGCTCATGCAATGTGTGTTCACAATACAGCATTTACCTCAGAGCAGGTTTGAACAAGAGCAAGTCGACCACCACTACTACATGGCCGCTGTGGTCGTAACTAGGGGCAACGGCCTGACTGATGTGTGTGGACAATGGATATACAAATAGACAAATCCTCTAAACGGTACACTTATATGAATACATTCTATTAGTAATAATATTGGTATGGCTATATCTAACTATACAAACTACATTTGTGAGATGGGAATACCCCTTTAAGTGTGCAGGACATGCGTGGGAGAAGGTGGGTTGCTGACAGGCCTCCATGATCTGACTAATTTAACATGTGCACCAGAAAGAGACCTCAGGCCTATTTCACACAATTGTTTCAGTGATAAGACAGTCAGTGTTTTATCCGTGAAGATATCAGTGAAGGATCTATGGATGGTCTGTGTGACATCCATATTTCTTGTGTACTGCTAGCCTGAAAAATGGTTAGTGAAAACCATTGACAGGACACAGATGCCATCCGAACTCTGTCAGTAGTTTTCACGGACCCATAGATTTTAGAGATGAGCGAGTAGTGAAATATTCGAAAGTTCGAAATTCGATTCGAATAGACCGCGAAATTCGACTATTCGACCGAATATCGAATCCCATTAAAGTCTATGGGGAAAAAAATGCTCGCCACTTGGAAATCTCAATTCGACCACTTGGAGGTCACCAAGTCCACCCTGGAACCTCAGAAAAGGATGCCAACACTGCTGGAATGCAACTGGGACAGCAGGGGAAGCATGTCTGGGTGCATATAACGCGCCCAAGTCGCACTATTACGCCACTATCACAGCCTCTCAACAATACACTCCAAACACAATATAACCTCTCTGTAAAGTGAGACCATACAAGGAAACCTTCT
>ONZH01006321.1:0-20806 GCA_900303285.1 Rhinella marina | reverse complement strand
TAATACATGTAGCCTCCATTTTAGGAAAAACATGATTTGTTACTACGAAGCTCCAGGAAATTCAGATTCTGTGCAAATTGAATTTTTCCTAAACTTTGGATCTAATTCTGAGCAGCTACCTATTGCTTTATATTATGTGACTGTATTTCAGCTATTTGTCTGTGCGGCAGCCGTTACATGGGATATCACTCTAAAAAGCTGGAGTTACGAAGAAGAGTCACAAGTGCAGGGGCCTGCTGGCTTTTTCTCAACTAGCTGAGCTTAATATTTGTTTATATGGAGATACCTATCAGTTAAGCCAAGCCAGGCAGGGAAAGTCAACTGGAAGCTGGCCCCTTGACTCTAATCCTCATCCCTGGGTTGTGTTTTTTCTGCAGTGTTTGAAAATGCTACATAGCTTTTTGGATCAAGGGAGTCTGTTTTGGATTTCATGCTTTCTGTAGATCAGACAGAATGAAGTTCATGATAGGTTCCCTTGAAATATTCCCTAACTAATTGTAATTAAATACCTTTGTCCTACAACCATTAAATTTGATCTTGATAGTAAACTGTGATGCAGGGGTTTAAGCTAGGGAATCTTACTAGTAATAGTAAAATAATAACACTCAAAGGAAAAGAGAGAACAAGATGATGACAAATGCCACAGTCTGGTCCATATATGACTTTAGGCAGCTTTCCTCAATAAATCTTTTCACACTTTGTTCTGCCTGGAAACATTTAAAGGCCTTTTAATAAATAATGGTCGTCAGCCCTGCTCCTGATTATATGCCAAAATAAAAGAGTTCTATGAATTGTTTTTTTTTTTTTTTGCATGAAACCAAGATGTGAGTTCACGAGAATGGCCTCCAACCATAGGCCAAGAAAATAAAACATTTCCATTGTACATAAAGCCGCCTATTTTATATTTATTTTATAAACATATGTTTGGATCTGTACTTATTAGATGTAAATAATTCTGAGTTATAGCCAGCACTTCCATTGAGAATACGTGTGATGTATTTTGGAATTATGTTTTAAGTTTTACATTTGGCAGTCAGAAAGTTAGATGAAAGTACAGAAACCATGAGTACAATGGTTGCTTTTAACAATGAGTTGCAATGCTTCTGTCCTGTAAAATATACTGCTACTTTAAAAACCAAGAAATATATTTTTTGACTGAAGATTAACTCTTTAACCATCAATAGCTGTATTTTGGTTTCCCTGTAGAATAGCTGGCATCCTCGGTATTTTAGTTGTGGTACCAAACACACTGGCATTAAATTTAGAGAAAAAGACAATTTTTGCATTAGATTGATGAACCATTAACTAGGTTGGGCACTTTGTAAAATATTCTAAAAGCAATACATTACCATTACCTAAGAAAGGGATCATTTGTGCTCTGGTTGTTTGTCTGCCAAAGTCACCAATAAAATGTCTTCACTAAAAAAAATAGCGAACTGAATACTCAGTATTTTGCAAACAGGAGTCTGTAAATTTAAGGACTCTATATTGACAGAGAGTGTTCCACAGGATTGACGCTTAGCAAATGTGGTGTGAATATTCAAAAAAGGGTCAAAAACAGAGCTAAGAAACTATAGGCCAGTAAGTTTAACATCTGTCGTGGGTAAACGGAGGGTGTTCTACTAGATGTGATCCTGGAGTACCTCAATGAAAAAAAGCAAATAACGTTGTATCGACATGGCTTCATGAAGAATTGGTCTTGTCGAACTGAATGAATCAGTTTCCATGAGGAGGTAAGTTCTAGACTTGACCACGGTCAGTCATTGGATGTTGTATATCTTCAGTTTAGTCCAAACTTTACTATTTTTTGGATGGCAGATGGACCCTAATATTTCCAGGTTTGTTTCAGACAAAGCCACTAAAACAGCGCGTAGCACATGTCAACAGGAAGAAAGCGCTAGGGAGGAAGAAGAAAAGTTCTTACATGACCCTGAGTAAGGGGTTGGGGGGCTTGTCCTGATTAGCTCCCAGGCTTACAGACTGCTTGGATGAGCCAATCAGTGGTGCAGAAAGCAAGGAGGTGCCCTATCAATACGAGTAGAACGCCATTCTGTGTTGGGTTGTGAGAGAGGGTGGTTGGGTTTTACAGTGTCTGCCAGGAAAATATGTTAGGGAGTCAGGGACTGTGAAAAATCAATCAGGGACAGTCATAAATCAATTAGTCAAGCTTATAACCAGGGACAGTGAAGAGAAAACTGTCTGTTGTGTAAAATAGAAAGAAGCAGGGCAGCTGACAGACAGGAAAAGAGGAGACAGGACCTGTGGCTGTGCCTGCTGTTGCACCTGCAGATGCACCTCAAAAGCAGCTACTTGCAAGGAAATACCTTTATTTTGTTTCCCCATTTTCACAGTGGTTCTATATATATGTGGTTCTATATATTTAGTCAGTATATATATACACTATATATATATATATATATATATATATATATATATATATAGTGTGTATATATATTACACTATATATATATATACACTAAGACAAATAAGGTGAATATATGAAAAAGTGAAAAAGCATTACTGCTAAATAGACTTATAGATAAAAATGGAAGCTCTTAGCGCATATAAATGATTAGGGATGAGCGAACCGAACCGTAACGAACCAGATTCGTTACGAACTTTCCCAAAAGTTCGGTTCGTCACCGAACCGAATTTTGAGAAAGTTCGTAACGAATCTGGTTAAAATAACGGCGACGCAAAATATACGCATATTTATTGAGCATGTACGATAATGCGTACGCTAATGCGTATGAATTCATAAAATGCGTACACATTAGCGAACATTCTCAACTATGCGTATATTTAGGGTATGGAATATGCCATATTCCATACCCTAAATATACGCATATTTGAGAATGTTCACTAATGTGTAC
Organism: Rhinella marina; assembly: GCA_900303285.1. Classification (NCBI taxonomy): domain Eukaryota; kingdom Metazoa; phylum Chordata; class Amphibia; order Anura; family Bufonidae; genus Rhinella; species Rhinella marina. The sequence continues at coordinate 17,933 of ONZH01006321.1, read as the reverse complement.
ACGCATTAGCGTACGCATTAGTGTACATTCTCAAATATGCGTATATTTTGCGTCGCCGTTATTTTGAGCGAACAGAACCGTAACGAACCCGATTCATAACGAATCTGGTAAAAAAAAAAAACGGCGACGCAAAACTGTACTTTTTTCACAGACTAGACCAGGATACAAGGGATTATTACTCCTATAATCCCTTGTATCCTGGTTTTCTGTGAAAAACAAGATGTGTGACGTCACCCCCACAGCCCCGGAAGTGCCTGAGCGCGCCGACATTTTGTCAGTGCGTCTTCAGACATCCGAGAGAAAGGAGCTCCATAGATAGAGAGGGAAAAGAGATAGATAGATAGATAGATAGATAGATAGATAGATAGATAGTCAAACAAGTAGATAGATACAGGGAGAGATAGAGAAGAAATAGAAAGGGTTAGTGAGAGAAGCAGGAGAGAGGAAGAGAAAGCTAGATATAGAAGTTAAGGTGATAGATAGGGAAAGAGGCTGAGAAAGCAAGAGATAGGTAGAGATAGGGAGAGGAAGTCATATAAATAAAAAAAATTGTGACATCTAGGGAGAGATAGGGTGAGAAAAAAAAATAGTGAGAGAAAAGAGTCAGGACAGGTAGCATTCCTGTTCCGTGACCGTACACGCTACACGTTGCTGCTCAGCTGGGTGCCGTCAACCCCGTTTAGCCGCAACAAAAAAAGGTTAAAAAAAACTCCTAAAAAAAAGTTATAAACAAAGTTTAAAAAAAAAAGTTTAAAAAGTTAAAAAATTTAAAAAAGTTAAAAAAGTTATAAAAAAAATAAAGTTTAAAAAAGTATAAAAAAAACATAATTTAATTTCCCCCACACAATAAAAATATGTCCAAGCGTCCTACTTCCAGCACTTCCCAGGCAAGGAGTGCAACACCAGGCGGTGAGGGTAGGAGAAGTGGCAGCACCAGGCCCGGTGGCAGCCGGGGTAACAGGCGTGGCAGCAGGGTGCAGCTACCCCTGACGGCCACTGGTCAAGTAAGAACCACACAGCTAGCGGTTATAGATTGGCTTACCCAATCCTCCAGTTCCACCGCCCAAAGCTCCCAAACGAGGAGTCAAGCATCGGCTGGATCATCCGACACCACCCTTACATGGGACGGTCAGCGAGAGTCCTCTGCCCCGTCCCCTGTTATTAGAATGCCACTCTCCTTTGGGGCACCTTCTGCCAGGGAACTCTTTGCAAACCTTGATCTGCCCTTGGAGTCTCTACCACTTTTTAGTGATGAGGAGGAGGAGGAAGTCCACCAAAGTCAGCGGGTGGAACGTACTGAGACTCCAGAGGAGGTGTTGGCTGTAAGCAGTCAACAGAGCCAGGGAGGGGCATCCAGTGCCACACCTGATATCCTGTCCCAGCCACCGGAGGAAAGTAGCAGTGGTCCTGACTTTGATGATGATGTCGCTGATCGGACGTGGCGCCCTCAAGCAGCATTATCCTCAGCATCATCGGTGGAGGAAATAGAGGTGCCACCGACGCAGCAACATCCCACTGTTGCAAGCAACCGAGGCACAAGAGGGAGGGGTAGAAGAGAAGCTACCAGGCAGAGATCACCCTCTCAAAGCCTTGGTCCTGAGAGGGCACCCTCAGGCAGCAGTGGCAGTCAACAGCCAGCAAGACCCCCCGTGGCTGTCAGCAAACCACGGTCCTCAGTCGTCTGGCAGTTCTTCCGCCTGGGGACAGATAAGCATATCGCTTTGTGCCTGCTGTGCAATGAGAGGGTCAGTCGTGGTAGGGGTGATAATCTCGGGACAACATCCATGCGAAAGCATATGGAAAGGCAACACCAACAGGCCTGGAAGAACCGTGACCCCAATACCACCTCCTGTCAGGATGCACCATACACTGCAGATCCCATCATGCAGCATCCTCTCACTGGAACTCAGGGCTCGTCAGCCTCAGTTGCCAGCAGCAGCACAGTGTCACTGCCATGTACACCGCTAATGAGGCAGCAATCCCTGACTGAGTCCATGGGCAGACGTCAGGTGTATTCCAGCAGCCATCCCATGGCCCAGAAACTGACCGGACACCTGGTTAAGCTGCTGGTGCTTCAGTCCCTGCCCTTCAACCTCGTGGACTCCCAGCCTTTCAGGGATTTCATGGCGTGTGCGCACCCCAGATGGCGAGTCCCCAGCCGCCACTACATCTCTGGAAAAGCTGTCCCATCACTGCACAGTTATGTGCAGAAAAAGGTGGGCGACTCATTGGGACTCTCGGTGTCCAAGAGTGTGCACCTGAGTGCTGATGTCTGGTCCTCAAATTATGGGCAAGGGCAGTACATGTCTGTTACTGCCCATTGGGTCAACATCCTCCCAGAAGACCATCAGGAAGTTGGCCCATTCTTGCCACTGTCACCTCCACGGTGCTTTAGGGGGCCAGCATCGGGAAGCAGAAGTTCTGCCTCCACCACCTTGCAAACATCCGCCGCTTCTACTGCAGTCCAACCTGCCCCGGTGTCTTACCACCGATGTCAGTCCCGGCGCTCTCAGGCTGTCCTCCATTTGGTGAGCCTGGGTGAACGGAGACACAGTGGGCAGGAGCTCCTCCGGACCATCAGGGAGGAGGTAGATCAATGGCTGACCCCACGTCAACTAACGGTGGGAAGTGTGGTAGCAGACAATGGGAGGAACATTGTCTCTGCAGTGCAGCAGGGAGGGCTGAGTCATACACCTTGTATGGCACATGTGATAAACCTCATAGTGCACAGGTTTCTTCGATCATTTCCTGCACTACAAGACCTTATGAGGATGTCACGCAGAGTGTGCAAACACTTCAGCCACTCCTACACTGCAAGGAACACCCTGCTCAGGATCCAGAGACAGCGCAGTCTGCCCCAACATCGGCTAATCTGCGACGTGCCAACACGCTGGAATTCTGCCCTCCATATGCTGGACCGCCTGTACGAGCAAAGGTCAGCCGTTACAGACTACCTCATGGGGCAATCAGGCAGCTTCACGCCACACTGCGACTTCCAAGTCACACACTGGCAGATGATGCGTGAAGTCTGCCAATTGTTGATCCCTTTTGAGGACGCGACTTTGTTTGTGAGCAGGAATGACTATGGGATCAACGACATCATCCCACTCGTCCATGTTCTGGAAAGTGCGCTGAAAACCATCATCAGCGAGGATTCCCAGGCCACCACTCCAAGGCTGAACATCGCCTTGAGCCCAGAGATGGATGAAGTGCAGATGGAGGGTGAGGAGGAGGAAGATGTCCATGCCCAGCCATTCCACACACCGCCACCTGGCTTCTCTGCCTCTCAATCACAGGAGGAGATGGAGGATGAGGTGGTAGAGGAAGCGGAGGAAGACCCCAGCAGACCCTGGAACTATACCGAGGACAGTGTAGAGGAGAGGCGCTCATTGTCCTTGGTGCAGATGGGAAGGTGCCTGCGGGAGTGTCTGAGGAGTGACAGCCGGATTGTGGACATCCGACAGAGGGACCAATACTGGCTGGCCACCCTGGTGGACCCTCGCTTCCGCCGCAAAATGGCTGAATTTTTTCCGCCATCAGAGAGGGAGGCAAAACTGGGGTACTACCGGGACCTACTCACCAGACAGCTGGTCTCTACTTACCATCGAGACCAGCCAGGTTCCCAGACAACATCCGCTCGGGGGGAACCAGCGCGCTCCACTACCACCACCACTAGTGGAGGTGTGAGAAGTCGCTACAGCCTCCAATCGCTGATGAGCGATTTCATGCAGCCAGCTGCTGAAGAGGGGACACAACACCGGACTCATGGCGTGGACCAGCATGAGCTCACCCACCAGGTCACTGCCTACCTGGATTGTACCCTGCCCCAAAGTGTCACCGACCCCGTGCAGTACTGGGCAGAGAAACTGGACATTTGGCCTCAACTGGCAGAGTTTTCTTTGGCTCTGCTGTCCTGCCCAGCCAGTAGTGTCGCGTCAGAGAGGGTGTTCAGTGTGGCGGGTAACATCGTAACACCGCAAAGAACGAGGCTCTCTTGCCACAGTGTTGAGATGCTGACTTTTATAAAGATGAATCGTGCCTGGATTACATCGGATTATACCACCCCCCTGCCTGATGTGAATGACTAAGTCATCAGTCACCCGTCTTGCATGGCAATCCGTGTGTCCAAGAAAATGACCTTAAGATTCCAAATATGTGCCCAACGTAAAAATCCGTAATTTAACTTATTAAGTAATGTTCACCCCTTAGACCCCAATTTAAAAAAAAAATCACCTTAAAAATTCCCTACTTCATTCTGATACATTTAAATAAACAGAACCCCATCTCCAAATTTAATGCCCATGGTGTGTTGGCCATTTAACATCTCCACACCAGCTTAATGCCTCACACCGGTGCACCGTCCAACCCATACCCCAAGAACAGTACCATCCCTAAAATAATCCCCACGACTATGCTTCACAAAGTGGGGATTTCACCTTTTGTGAACTATAGCCGTGGGGTTCTATCCCTGGCACCCGTGCCAAGGAACACTACTCACCGTTTTGTGAGCGGGTACTAACTGTTCTTGAGGTATTTTGTTGATATCATGAGAGTAGTAAAATCTCGCACCGCAAATCCCGATGGGGTTCTTCTCTGTGCGAATGATTTCACGCCTCTCATGCAGTCACGCGTGGAATAAGGCTGTCTATGGGGTATATATCACGGAGGCTGCTGTCCTTCAGCTGTGATATAAAACACCTCCACAGTTAGTTACAGCAACAAACAGTTGCTGAAAGGCAGGTTAACTTGCCTTATTTACGGGTGCCTTTACAATGGGATGCTTTTTTGGGGTTCTCTGCTGCCTAAAATCCACAGCGCATCGTTGGCTGATTTTATGCCACCTTCAGTACTATGGGGCTGGACGCAAATACCCAGTTCAGCGCAGAACTGCGTATGTCCGGACGGCACCATAGTACTTAACGCCGTTTGGTGAACGGTATAAAAATGCCCTGTGGATTTTACATAGCAGACCCGCAGCCACATGTGAAGGTACCCATAGGGTGAGGTTTTTTTGGGAGTGACCAAAGAGAGGGCGGGAAGGTCACTCCCATACCCCATCAGGGGTTTTTCCCCTACCCACTTTAAAAGATAAGTCCAGGCAATTAATTACTTTCTGTGCCCTTACTTGACCCAGAAACTTAGGCCCCATTCACACGACCGTAAGTGAATGGGGCCGTATCTATCCGCAAAATTGAGGATAGATAGATACAGCCCCATTCACTTCTATGGGGCCGGGAGCGGCGGCAGGGAGCTAGCTCCATGCCGCGGCTCCTATTAAGAAAGTGCTAATAGTTGTCTGTGCGCATGGACAACTATAGGCATTTTCAATGGGGCCGCCCGGACCACACGCCGGGCGGCCCCATTAAAAATGCCTATAGTTGTCCATGCGCACGGACAACTATAGCACTTTCTTCATAGGAGCCGCGGCATGGAGCTAGCTCCCTGCCGCCGCTCCCGGCCCCATAGAAGTGAATGGGGCTGTATCTATTCGCAATTTTGCAGATAGATACGGCCCCATTCACTTACGGTCGTGTGAATGGGGCCTTATAAATTGCCCGGACTTATCCTTTAAGCCAGCTGGTGACAGCACTTAAAAAAAACAAAAGCATACATCCATTGGGTTGGGCGCTGCACTCGGTTAGGACATCAAACTGGTGTATCAAAGATATATATATATGTCTTGACAACAGCCATAGGCCCAGATTCAACAGGTTTTACACCAGAGTAGTTGCGTCAATTAGTAAAGCGAGTGCCAGTGAGGTGTCCATTTCATGAAAATTTGACACGTATTTTTGGATAATGGAACTGGCATAAAGCCTTCTTGAATCTGTGCCTTTTTAAATGTCCTTTCTTCACCTCATGGATTCTGTGGGTGAGGTTGTCTGTCTATTTCACTGTATCCGTATCCTACTAGACTAGCTGTAATGTTAGAGGGTTTTTTTTAACGTTGACTGTCCTGTGCTGAGCTACAAAAGATAAAGCATAAATTTAGATTCTATTTTGAAGACAGAAGTTCCACCAATTACACTTTTGAATTTAGCGGACGCCGAGGTGCCTAAGTGAAGGCGTCTATGACTGACGAGCGGTGGTGCATTAAAGGGTTAATAAACTCAGCCTGCAGCAAGGGGAAAAAATGGTTCTGCCCGCGGGGGTGTTTCTCTTGTGGACACTGTTTCTAATTACCAGCGAGAGGGTGTTTCTTTTAACCAACACCCCTGCGTCCTGGTTGGCTGAAGTGGTGGTAGCGGCTAAGGGGTTAAAAGGATGGCCCTGATAGGGGGACGGCCTCTTTCTCCAGCATCTTGACTGAAAGCTTCCCACCCTCCCTTCCCCATTATTTCATCGTTTTCTTTACTTTTTCTGATTCATTTCTGGTTTGTTTCAGTGTTTTACATTACAAGGCACATCAGAGGTCGGTTGACGATTTCAGACGGAGAAGAAGGCAGACTTGCCCACAGAACGCTGTGGGGCATAGCGCTTCAATACTCCGGGTTATGGTGTTTATGGTCAACAAGTTGAAGTTTTGGAATAAGATAAGAAAATAAAGCTGTGACCGACCCTTACCCAACTTAAGGTGTTGTGTGTTTTATTGGCCGGCTGCGAGGGTGGTTTGGTGGGGGGTTTATAGAGTTCAGTCTCGGCAGTTGCAGTGCCCGGGGTGCCGTGGTTGCTACGGGGGCGACCCTTTCCCCCTCCAGGGCCCTCTAAGGTGATTTTCCTTTATGTCCCAGGGGTAGGAGTGCCAAGGGGTATTTAGGCCACTTAAGTCTTTGGTGGGATTGTCACGGTGTTCCTACCTCGTGAGATGAACAGGCCCCAGGCGGTGGCTCCGGCTGCAGAAAATTACTAGTAGTAATAATTGAGGGTCGTCAGATGGGAATGATGCGCAGACTTTTGGGAATGGTCCAACGTAGTTTTATTGACTTAACTTTGAATGCAAATAACTCAGTTCATCCTTCAGCTTGGTGTCCAGCAAGTGCAGCTTATTGCTTATACTTGGCAGATGCTTGGAAATTCAAGTTTCAGGCTTCCTGTTCTAAGCTGAGGTTACCTCTTAAGTCTGGCTTCCCTTGAGAGTATTGGTGTGCCTTATTGCTGACTATATTACTCTGTCTTTAGGGTACAGCAGAGCTGAAGGTGCTCTGCTGTCCTGCACATGTCCTCCCCAATCAGGGTACAGGGGACAACTCCCTGACTAAACTGTCATTTCCTCCTCACTGCAGGAAGTTGGAAGAACTTAACTTCTCTCCAGCAGAGGGGGTCAGAATGGACTAAGGACCGTACCATTCTGGTAAAACTACATCCGAATCTGCCATAGTATTTACTGACACCTGCTGGTCCACCAGATACATATAAATGACATTACATACACATATAGACTATTGCGCTACTATGCTGGTACGTTCCTGCCTTGTGAGTAGGGTGTCCGATCTCTGTTATCCCCTCTCAGCAGACGAACAACCTATGTAAACTGCACTAAGCAACCATTTCTGACTGACTCTGAATATTCTGGCCACGAATACCAAAGAAAGCATGGGGGTGTCTTCACTCTGTAATCCCACCATTGTGAAATGATAAGCCCGCAAACGGAAGGGTGGCTTCATTCTGTAATCCCTTCCAAGCACCAAAGCCTGATAATGCTTTACGCTTTGTCACCTTGATGTCTATCAGTAGCTGCAAGTTATTTTTTTCCTGGAGGCGGTGCTCAAGGCCTCAGGACATAGTGAACTAGGAGGAGGAATCTACCTGTCCTACCAGAGTTCCAGTGAGAGACTATTCTCTCCTGACACATATAAGACACATCTATAGCAGCGAGGATAACCCTGAAGGAATAAGAGAAAACTGCTTGTGGCTCTGACACCTGGCTACCATGAACCGTTAGTGTGAAACGCCCTCAGAGGCAGCATATATATCTGAGGTAGAGACAAGTAAGGTGCTAACTATCTGGCTAAGTGCATGACCATACATTAAAGTGCATTGGAGGACACATTGTGGCACCTGCAAAGAAACACACACAATGGGCAATATTCTTGATCGTTGCTGAAAGTTAAAATATTAGTGCAAACATTTAAGTGCAAATATATTAAAGGCATAATATAGGATATCTGTGGTTACATTCAAGTCCATCTTTTCTTCTTCTTTGGCTTGAGACTGGAACAAAGTCCCAAATTCAATTGAAATTTGTAATCCACATGGGTAATAAAATAGGTTATAAATAGCTGAAAAGGTTTCTTGACAAACCCTTTTAAAAGTGATTTTCCAACAACCTGAAAAGGGGGTAAAAAGGATGTGGTGCGCAAACATGGCGCAACTTGGATTATTGCAGATGGGGGGAGTCCAGCCACACGTGTCCATCATGGTGGAGACTTAAAACACGGGCAACAGAACAAATTAAAACATAGCCAACAGGTTCTCACCAGTCAGGGCTCAGTCCACGGGGTGGCTCCCATTAGTCCTGTAGTTCTTTGCCAGTACTTGAGTGCGGGCTACCCTTAGTGGAAAGCCGGCACATCCTCCTCGTCGCTGCTGGAGCTGAACGACATAAGAGGGCGCTCCTGCCTCTGATAGGCCTCACGGTAGGCAGCGGCCATTCCCCAGCGTCCTCTTAAAGATAGATGTGGCACTGGTCGGGGCAGGGTCCCAGTGGTCACACTGGTGACTGTGGTAGCCATTTTGGAACGGACCCTGTAAGGCCCGGATGCTCCTGCCGGGCCCACTGGCGACCGAACCTCGGGTTGTAGAGGCTCGGCCAGAGGCCTACCCCGGGCAACAGATTGGGCTGCTGGTGCCTCCTGCATCAGGTGGTAGGTGGCCAGGGGGTTGAAAATAAATTTGCTGCCTGTAATCTGACCCACCTGGAACGCTGGCGGTGGAGGAAGCTCGGGAATGAGTTGCTCCGGCTCGCCGAGAAGAGGTCTTGCTCCTGGCTGACTGTCTCCCGCTTCATCCTCTCGTGGACAGTGAGTAAGGGTGGCGGTCGCGGAGTGATCTTCCCATTCCTCTTGAGGTGCCTCCGGCCTCGGTGGTCTGGTGATGACCTTCACCCCGGTGGCAAAGGGGCCTTGTAGGCTCTTCATAGGCGTGAATTCTACGAAGTCGCCCGCATGGAGGTTGTGTCGTGCTGGAGGGAGGTACGGCCTCTTCACGGAGCGACGATTAACGTAGAGCTCCTCAGCGGACTCCTCGTCTGTGATGAACCCCACGCCGCGGTCCACGCTAAACCAAAGCACAGTCCCGGTGCGCCTTTCGAGAGTCGGGTCACCACGTCGGGGATGTTCCAGCACCTCGACCACCCACTCTTCTACAACCCTTTTATAGTCCCACAGGGTAGTAACATTTTTAGTTACCGCAGCAGGAACGATGGGGTTCTGTCGGAGGTCGTTATGTCGGGGCTTAGGCGAGGTGGGGACTCCGGCCACTCGGTTGTGGACTTCCTCCGCAGGCCCGGCCGTCTCGACTCGGACTTTGGCCCGGACGTATGGTGGCTTCCTGAGTGCACCGCTGGTTGCGTCCATCTTCGGGACCACGTGTGCGGCCTCGCTTGCAGGATCTCCAGCTGCTATCACCGGTAGATGAGGCACTTCGGGGTTCGGCACCAGCTGTGCCTTGCGGATAAGTTGGTCCAGGCGAACCTCCGCTGGTCTAGGTGTAGGCTCATATGGGTCGGTGCCCCAGACCATATCCCCCCAACTAGGGCCGCGCTGACGGGACGCCATGTTGTTGTCTCTCTCTTTCTTCGCATACACCGGAGATGAAGGAGGAGCTAAGGGGGTGGAGTCTTCGCTCTCAATGCTCCCCCCAGCAAGTTCCTGGCGGGCTGGATTAGATTTTCCCGCGCTACAGGGGGCCGTGCCATGGTTTTCACGCTCTTGAGGGGACGGTTTCTTTGCTTCAGCATGAAGAAGCTGCGCCACTAGTGAGAAAATGGCGTTGTTAACTCTTCTGGTGCCGGCGCGCAGCGTTTTGCGCCGTCTGCACCGCAGCAACTGTGTCAAAGTCATTTTTCAGTAGACATCTGTCAGGTTTTCTGACTAATTCTTTGGCCTTGTAGATAAAAGGCTATTAGTTTAAAGTCTGTTTTAGGGATGGTTGAGCTGTGGCCTTAACGGTACAGGCACTTCAGACTCATCCTGTTCGTGACGCTAATGCGTACATATTCAGTTAAGTAGCGTACCTTTGACAACGCTACACTGTATGTTCGTTACTTGAGTAGGAATGTTCGCAGACGCAGTGTATGCGTACGCTAATGCGTACATATTCAGTTAAGTAGCGTACCTTTGACAACGCTACACTGTATGTTCGTTACTTGAGTAGGAATGTTCGCAGACGCAGTGTATGCGTACGCTAATGCGTACATATTCAGTTAAGTAGCGTACAATTGACAACGCTACACTGTATGTTCGTTACTTGAGTAGGAATGTTCGCAGACGCAGTGTATGCGTACGCTAATGCGTACATATTCAGTTAAGTAGCGCACCTTTGACAACGTTACACTGTATGTTCGTTATTTGTGCGGGAATGTTCGCATTAGCGTACGCATTAGTGTAAATTCTCTAATATGCGTATATTTTGCGTCGCCATTGTTGAAGTCACTTGGATTTTTTCCATTTTTTCATTGTAATAGCAACTGCAAGTAAACGAAACTATACCCTATCTGACTCCCATTATTGTAGAAGCAATTATTCAGCCGTTATAGCAAGGTTCGTTTTAGGTTCGGTTCGTACGAATCCGAAATTCAAGAAAGTTCGCCGAAGCGAAGCGAACCGAACTTTTCAAAAGTTCGCTCATCCCTATATGATCTCAACTATTAGATCATACACTAGCCATAATGCTTCCCATAAGATCGCAGACTCTAACCTGACTGCATACAAACGATTGAATCAAAGGAACATGATACCTGTCAGAAGCTGCTGTGAGATTTCGAGGAACTACCTCCCTATTGGCATAATTATCCAAAAACAGAACAGCACCTCCTAAAGGTGAAAGACAGGTGCAAGCTACCATAGCTAATCAAATACAATACAAAAAAAAAAGGCAGCAGCACTCTGTATGCACTAAGACAAATAAGGTGAATATATGAAAAAGTGAAAAAGCATTACTGCTAAATAGACTTATAGATAAAATGGAAGCTCTTAGCGCATATAAATTATCATGCATATGTTGATTCATGTCAGGGTTAGAGTAGGACCCATCTGATTGGAAGCCACCTTGTCGGCTGGTGGATGGGCTCGACATTTATATGCATGATCATTTATATGCACTAAGAGCTTCCATTTTATCTATAAGTCTATTTAGCAGTAATGCTTTTTCACTTTTTCATATATTCACCTTATTTGTCTTAGTGCATACAGAGTGCTGCTACCTTTTTTTGTATTGTATTTGATTAGCTATGGTAGCTTGCACCTGTCTTTCACCTGTAGGAGGTGCTGTTCCGTTTTTGGATAATAATGTCTATATAGGGGAGTGAATCGCGCAGGGCAAGGGCTCTTCTGTTTACGATAACACATACGAGAAGCTGTTTACGAGAAGCTTCCGCCCGGCAGTGTGTTCAGTGATGTCACCGGCTGTAATGGGCCTGCCCATCAGTGCCGGTGACGTCACCGGGCTCCCTGCTGGGCGGAAGCCTCTGCCCGGGAGAGCCCGGTTCGTCACAGGAAGCGGGCTAAATGCCTTTGTCCTGCGCTAGTTAGCGCAGGGCAAAGGAGGGCATCGGAGCATAGGATGCTCCGATGCTAACATCAGGCGGGCTGCCTGGGTGAAATTAAGGGTATGTCCGGGTTCAGCTCTGAAGCCGGACAACCCCTTTAAGCTTGTAGTTTATGGAAATCATCTGCAAAAATAGAAATGGTGTTATTAATCCCGTCCTTGATATCATTAATAAATAAATTAAATAACAGAGGACCCAGCACTGAACCTTGGGGTACACCACTTATAACCCAGGACCATTGTGAATAAGAATCATTGACCACAACTCTCAGCCAGTTTTCAATCCAGTTACAGACTATACGTTCCAAACCTATAGACCTTACTTTACATATAAAACGTCTATGAGTATCAAAGTATCAAAAGCCTTTGCAAAATCCAGAAACACTACATCCACAGCTTTCCCTCTGTCCAGGCTCCTACTCACCTGCTCATAAAAACAAATCAGGTTACTCTGACAACTTCTGTCCTTGGTAAACCCATGTTTGTTATCACTTATAATATTAGTTACAGTCACATACTCCTGTATATAGTCCCTTAAGAGTCTTTCAAACATTTTTCCTACAACAGAAGTTAAACTAACTGGTCTATAATTACCTGTGGAGGACCTAGATCCTTTTTTGAATATGGACACCACATTCGCCTTGCGCCAATCACTTGGCACTGTACCAGTACCTAGAGAATCTTTAAAAATTATAGACAGGGGCACAGCAATGACTGAACTGAGCTCTTTAAGCACTCTTGTGTGTAATCCATCTGGACCCAGAGCTTTGTTCACATTTACCTTATTTAACATATCTTGGACCATATCTACAGTTAGCCAATTGAGTATATTACTGGATGTACTAACAGTCCAGGCAGCACAGATATCAGCTTCTTTGTCTTTTGTATATACAGAGCTAAAACCCCATTTAGTAACTCTGCCTTTTCTTTATATTTAGTAAGTAACAAGCCTTTACCATCATTTAGGGCAGTGTTCCTCAACTCCAGTCCTCAGGGCCCACCAGCCGGTCATGTTTTCAGGATTTCCTTAATATTGGGCAGGAGATATAGTTAGTGTCAGTGTATCAGGACTTACCACAGGTATTCATTCAGTGTGATAGTCTCAAATCATGACCGGCAGGTGGGCCCTGAGGCCTGCAGTTGAGGAACACTGATTTGGGGGCCCTACTTGCTCAGACCTTGGTTTTTTAGCATTTATATATTTAAAGAATTTTTGGTATTTGTTTTGCTCTCTATTGCCATCTTCTGTTCATTTTGTATTTTTGCTAATTTTGTCTTCATTTTACATATTTTTTAAGCCCTGTGTAAACTTCTAACGCTACAGCTGACCCCTTAGATTTGTATTTTTTTAAATGCCTTTTTTTGTCTTTTATTACCCTTTTTAGATTAGCTGTAAGCCATGGGGGGTTTAATTTTAGCCGTTTATACTTGTTACCTAAAGGAATAAATTTTTTAGTACAATTACTCAAAGTGGATTTAAAGCTCCCCTGTTTATCCACATTATTATTATGTGATAGTAGCTGCTCCCAGTCTATGTCCTGAAATGTTGCCCTCAACCCGGGGAAATTAGCCTTTTTAAAATTCAGTGTCTTTGCCTGACAGAGTTTGCTTCTTATAGTTTAGGGGGAATAAATTATATTGTGGTCACTATTACATAGTGTTTCTTGAGCAGTAACATTTCCAACATGCACTGCATCATTAGAAATTACCAGATCCAACAGAGCATCTCCCCTAGTGGGAGCTTCTACAAACTGGCCTATAAAGTGGTCCTGCAGCAAGTTGAGGAATCGTCTCCCCTTTGTGGTTGAGGCAGAACCATGACCCCAGTTAATGTCTGGGAAGTTAAAATCTCCCATTATGACCACTGTACCAGCCTGTGCAGCCCGCTCTATTTGGTTATATACTGTAGTTGCGTTTCTATCTCCTCTGTAATGTTAGGGGTCTATAGATTACACCAAGTATTATTTTTTCAGTGTTTATATTCCTTTGAACTTTTACCCATAAGGTTTCAACATCCTCACCATAACCATCCTCACTTGGTTAGTTTTGTGTTGTGCCTCTAAAGAAGAGATCTTTTTGAGGAGACCATCCATCACCGTACGTCTTTATTTATTAAGACGTGCTGCTTGTTGCATAAGAAGGCCTCTAACGTTTGCCTTGTGTGCATATCACAATGTGAAGAGATTTGAGGCTGTTTAAGCATTTAGCAAGAAAAATCTGCGGAGATCTTGTCACTGCCCGCCCCCACACTAAGAATAAAGGTGTTCAGGTGCCAAAGAAATGTGTTTGTTGGATGCGTAGAGGTGCTGATTTTGAGTATTACAGGTGCGTGGTCAGACCATGTTATATTGGGTATGTTGCATGAAATCACATCTAACAACAGCTATTTTGTTATGATAAACATATCAATCCTCTTGTATGTGCCATGGCGGTTGGAGAAGAAAGTATAATCTCCTTCTGTCGTGTGTATACATCGCCAAATGTCATAGTGTTCCTTACTGTGAAGCCAGGTGGATAGACTGAGGGGCAGGTTCTTACCCCACTAGATGTGGAGTCCACTTCTGGGTCATGAATAATGTTGAAGTCTCCACATAGTACTGTATGTCTTGTTGCTTGGGTGCGATTTTCTTCTGCTGAGATCTAAGAAAGGAAATCTGCGAAGAGGATTGTAATTTTAAATGAGCCCATCAAAGCCACAAACCTGCCCCTGGGATCAAGACGCCCGCTCCAAGAGTCTTACCCTCTTTCCATGCCAATGATCTTTTTATAGGGGCTGTTTAGCCCTTTCACATTTACTGTAGGGAGATTATTGTGATAGCCATTTTATAGTAAGGGAAGGTACGCTGGGTGGGTATCACTTCGACTTTCTACACTGATACATGTCACTTTCCAATGGTCCACAGAGTAGTTGTAGTAATTTAACATATCAAGGTGTCTAGAAAAATAACGGCAGGGCAGGCCAGCACCTCCAAGGCGTACAGCGCCAGTTCAGGCCACGTGTCCAGCTTTGAAACCCAGTAGTTGTATGGAGCAGAGTGATCACGCAGGACGTTGGTATGGTCAGCTAGGTACTCCCTCACCATCTTTCTGTACAGCTCCCCCCTACTCTGCCTAGACTGGGGACAGGTGACAGTGTCTTGCTGGGGTGACATAAAACTGGCAAAGGCCTTGGAGAGCGTTCCCCTGCCAGTGCTGGACAAGCTGCCTGCTCGGCTCCTCTCCCCCACTACTTGGCCCACAGAACCATGCCCTCTGCCGCTAGCGGCGTCAGATGGGAAGGATTGTTTCAGCTTGTGCACCAGGGCCTGTTGATATCTATTCACTCTCATACTCCTTTCCTCTGCAGGGATGAGAGTGGAAAGGTTCTGCTTGTACCGTGGGTCCAGGAGAGTGAACACCCAGTAATCGGTGTTTGAAAAAATGCTTCTAACGTGAGGGTCACGGGATAGGCAGCCTAACATGAAGTCTGCCATGTGCGCCAGAGTCCCAACACGTAAGAATTCCCTCTCCTCACTGGCCTGACTCTCCATTTCCTCCTCCTCCTCCTCCAAGTCCTCCTCTTCAGCCCATACACGCTCAAGAGTTAAGGACTGAGCACTGGTACCCTCTACTTTCTCGCCGACATTCTCCTCCTCTTCCTCCTCATCCTCATCCCCCTCCTCCGATACGCGCTGAGAAACAGACCGGAGGGTGCTCTGGCTATCAAGCGACGTATCTTCCTCCACCGTCTCTTGTGACAAGCGCAAAGCATCCGACTTGATGCTGAGCAGTGAGTTTTTCAACAGGCAAAGCAGCGGGATGGTGAGGCTGATAATGGCGGCATCGCCGCTGACCATCTGTGTTGACTCCTCAAAGTTGCTCAACACCTGGCAGATATCAGACATCCACGTCCACTCCTCATTGTAGACTTGAGGAATCTGACTGACCTGACTACCAGTTCTGGTGGAAGTTGACATCTGGCAGTCTACAATCGCTCTGCGCTGCTGGTAAACTCTGGATAACATGTTTAATGTCGAATTCCATCTCGTGGGCACGTCGCACAACAGTCGGTGAGCGGGCAGTTGTAGGCGGCGCTGCGCTGCCCTGAGAGTGGCAGCATCTGTGGTCGACTTGCGGAAATGCGCACAGATGCGGCGCACCTTGGTGAGCAAATCAGACAGATTGGGGTATGTCTTGAGGAACCGCTGAACTATTAGATTGAACACGTGGGCCAGGCATGGCACATGTGTCAGTCTGCCGAGTTGCAGAGCCGCCACCAGGTTACGCCCGTTGTCACACACAACCATGCCTGGCTTGAGGTTCAGCGGTGCCAGCCACACATCGGTCTGCGCCATGATGCCCTGTAACAGCTCTTGGGCGGTGTGCCTTTTGTCACCTAAGCTCAGCAGTTTGAGCACCGCCTGCTGGCGCTTACCCACGGCACTGCTGCTGCGCCTAGAGCTACCGACTGAAGGCGCCGTGCCCACGGATGGTAATTCGGTGGAGGAGGAGGAGGAGGGGTCGGAGGAGGAGGCATAGTACGTCTGAGAGACCGTGACCGAGGTAGGCCCCGCAATCCTCGGTGTGGGCAGTACATGAGCGGCCCCAGGGTCAGTCTCGGTCCCAGCCTCCACCAAGTTAACCCAATGTGCCGTCAGTGAGATATAGTGTCCCTGCCCGCTGTCCACGTGTCCGTGGTTAGGTGGACCTTCTCAGAAACAGCGTTGGTCAGGGCACGGATGATGTTCTCTGACACGTGCTGGTGTAGGGCTGGGACGGCACATCGGGAAAAATAGTGGCGGCTGGGGACCGAATACCGATGGGCAGCCACCGCCATGAGATTGCGAAAGGCCTCGGTCTCTACCAGCCTGTAGGGCAGCATCTCCAGGCTCAGCAATTTGGAGATGTGGACGTTGAGGGCTTGGGCATGTGGGTGGGTGGAACTGTATTTCCTCTTGCGCGCCAGCGTCCGCTGTAAAGACAGCTGAATGCTGCGCTGGTACACATTGGTGGACACTGTGGAGGATCGTGGAGGCGAAGGTGTGGTTTTCCGGCGGGAGGCACTCGTGCCGGGGTCCTGGGCAGGGGGTTGACTAGCAGAGGCAGCGAGTGACACAGGGGAAGGAGCAGTGGTGTGACCCGCAGGAGGTGGTGAACGGCCTTGGTTCCATTGAGTGGGGTGTTTAGCACTCATATGCCTGCGCATGTTGGTGGTGGTTAGGCTAATAGTGGTGGCACCCCTGCTGATCCTGGTGTGGCAAAGGTTGCACACCACAGTCCGTCGGTCATCCTCACTTTCTTTAAAGAACCTCCAGACTTGCGAACATCTAGGCCTCGCCACGGAGCTTCACTACGTGAAACAGTTGCTGCTGATGCACCAGCTCTGGCCCTGCTTCTCCCTCTGGCCACACCACTGCCTCTTCCCACCTGTTCTGGTGCAGCACTCGCCTCCGCCTCAGAAGCACTGTCTTCACTCGGCTTATCAACCCAGCTTGGGTCAGTCACCTCGTCATCCTCCGATTCCTCAGTCTGCTCCCCCCTCGGACTTCCTGCCCTGACAACAACTTCACCACTGTCTGACAACCGTGTCTCCTCATCGTCCGACACCTCTTTACAAACTTCTTCCACTAACTCAACATTGTCATCATCATCATCATCACCCACAGACTGCGACAGTTGGAAAACTTGGGCATCGGGAACGAGGTCAGCAGCAACCTGAGAAGTGGTTTGTGACTCTGGGAAGGGTCCAGAAAACAGTTCCTGAGAGTATGCCGGATCGCATTCCAAATTTTCCTGGGAGGGGGCAGACTGGGGGGAAGGAGGTTGAGGTGGAGGAGCCAGAGGAGTGCTCCCTTGGGTAACGTGGGTGGACTGCGTGGAAGACTGACTGGTGGACAAATTACTTGAAGCATTGTCCGCAATCCACGACATCAGCTGTTCGCACTGTTGTGGTTTCAACAGTCCTCTACCACGTGTCCCTGTAAGTTGAGACATGAAGCTAGGGAGTGTAGCTCTGCGGCGTTCCACAGCTCCCTCATCAGCAGGTACTGTCTCACCCTACCCAGGACCACGGCCTCTGCCCCCTGCAGTAATTGAATGCCCACGCCCCCTCGTCCTCGACCCTTAGCCCTGGGGTTCAACATTTTCTGTATATAAGTGTATTATATAAAAAATAAAAAATAAATGGGCCTGCTGTACTGAAACCCACAAACTTGTTCAGTCTGGTTGAATTAAGTGACGTACAGAAA
>ONZH01006320.1:0-11885 GCA_900303285.1 Rhinella marina | reverse complement strand
TTTTGTTCCCTGAGCCATTTAGTTATCACCTTTGCTTTATGGCAAGGTGCTCCATCATGCTGGAAAAGGCATTGTTGATCGCCAAACTGCTCTTGGGACGGTTGGGAGAAGTTGCTCTCGGAGGACATTCTGGTACCATTCTTTATTCATGGCGTGTTTTTAGGCAAGACTGTGAGAGAGCCGATTCCCTTGGCTGAGAAGCAACCCCACACATGAATGGTTTCAGGATGCTTTACAGTTGGCATGAGACAAGACTGGTGGGTAGCGCTCACCTCGTCTTCTCCGAATAAGCTGTTTTCCAGATGTCCCAAACAATCGAAAAGGGGATTCATCAGAGAAAATGACTTTACCCCAGTCCTCAGCAGTCCACTCCCTGTACCTTTGCAGAATATCAGTCTGTCCCTGATGTTTTTTCTGGAGAGAAGTGGCTTCTTTGCTGCCCTCCTTGAGATCAGGCCTTGCTCCAAGAGTCTCCGCCTCACAGTGCGTGCAGATGCACTCACACCTGCCTGCTGCCATTCCTGAGCAAGCTCTGCACTGATGGTAGCCCGATCCCGCAGCTGAAAACACTTTTAAGAGACGGTCCTGGCGCTTGCTGGTCTTTCTTGGGCGCCCTGGAGCCTTTTTGGCAACAATGGAACCTCTCTCCTTGAAGTTCTTGATGATGCGATAGATTGTTGACTGAGTTGCAATCTTTCTAGCTGCGATACTCTTCCCTGTTAGGCTACTTTCACACTGGCGGCAGGCCTGATCCGGCAGGTGAAGGGTGCTGCCGGATCAGGTCTGCCGCAGTTGACATGTGTGGAGCCGGAACCGGCGCTCCGGCCCCACACATGTCACACTGTACATACATATACATACACATAAACATACACACACATATAGACATACAAACACACATACATACTTACATGCTCCCCGGCAGGTCTTCGGAGCGTCAGGACGGCTCACACAGGTCACGATTCCCCACAGCGCCCTCTGCTGGGCGCCTGGTGGAATCGTCAGATGACGATTCCACCAGGCGCCCAGCAGAGGGAGCTGTGGGGAATCGTGACCTGTGTGAGCCGTCCTGACGCTCCGAAAGACCTGCCGGGGAGCATGTAAGTATGTATGTGTGTTTGTATGTCTTTATGTGTGTGTATGTTTATGTCTGTATGTGTCTATGTGTACCCGGATCCGTAATGGACTCCATTGAAAGTCAATGGAGGGCGGATCCGGTTACCATTATGGTCACACCAGACGGATCCACCCCTATTGACTTGCATTGGGGGTCATTCCGGATCCGTCTTGGTGCGGGATGCCTGGACCGGGAGAGCAAACCGCAGCATGCTGCGGTTTGTTCTCCGGTCTGAAGACGGAACGGAATGCTTTCAGGAGCATTCCGTTGTCTTCAGTTTCAGTTTTGTCCCCATGACAATGAATGGGGACAAAACTGAAGCGTTTTATTCCGGTATTGAGCCCCTATGACGGAACTCAATACCGGAATTTTAAAACGCTAGTGTGAAAGTAGCCTTAGGCCATTTTTGTGCAGTGCAATGATGACTGCACGTGTTTCTTTAGAGATAACCATGGTTAACAGAAGAGAAACAATGATGCCAAGCACCAGCCTCCTTTTAAAGTGTCCAGTGGTGTCATTCTTACTTAATCATGACAGATTGATCTCCAGCCCTGTCCTCATCAACACCCACACCTGTGTTAATGGAGCAATCACTGAAACGATGTTAGCTGGTCCTTTTAAGGCAGGGCTGCAATGATGTTGAAATGTGTTTTGGGGGATAAAGTTCATTTTCTAGGCAAATATTGACTTTGCAAGTAATTGCTGTTAAGCTGATCACTCTTTATAACATTCTGGAGTATATGCAAATTGCCATTATAAAAACTGAAGCAGTAGACTTTGTAAAAAATAATATTTGTATCATTCTCAAAACTTTTGGCCATGACTGTACATTTACAATACACACTGGTGGACCCCAGTGCAGTGCAGCAATATTACAAAATATGCCACAACATACATATTCATGCCATACAAAACATTCATACCACATGTGGGAGATATATCAAAATGTGTTCAAGCCAAGAGTTGCTCTTAGCAGTTAGGTTACTTCTTTTGTTTCACAAACTGCCAAAATGAAAGCTAAAGTATGATTGCTCTGGGCAACTGCTGTACTTTTCCCTTGATCAGATTTGATAAATCATACCCACTATACATAGACAAATGCAATTACCCCACACAAAATATTAACAGTTATACAGTGGGGAAAAAAGTATTTAGTCAGCCACCAATTGTGCAAGTTCTTCCACTTAAAAAGATGAGAGAGGCCTGTAATTGACATCGTAGGTAGACCTCAACTACTGTATGAGACAAAATGAGAAAACAAATCCAGAAAATCAGATTGTCTGATTTTTAAAGAATTTATTTGCAAATTATAGTGGAAAATAAGTACAGTGAAACCTCTATGAGCCGACCACCCTTTTTTGCACAAAAAATCGGTCTTTTATGGGGGTGGTCTAGTCAAAGAAAAAAGTATAGAAAATGCAGAGTGAAGTGTCTAATTGAAGCAGGAACATGTGCAGTATACATTTAAACATAAATAATGATGATAGAGCACACAATCATGTATTTTAACATGTGTATAATGGGGCAACATCCCTGCTTCCCAATATGGCCCCCATAGCATCCCTGGTCCTCAATATGGCCCCCTCTGACATCCCTGGTCCCCATATGGCCCCCCATAGCATCCCTGGTCCCCATATGGCCCCCCATAGCATACCTGGCCCCCATATGGCCCCCCATAGCATCTCTTGTAATCAATATGGCCCCCTCTGACATCCCTGGTCCCATATGGCCCCCCATAGCATCCCTGGTCCCCATATGGCCCCCCATAGCATCCCTGGTCCCATATGGCCCCCCATAGCATCCCTGGTCCCCATATGGCCCCCCCATAGCATCCTTGGTCCTCATATGCCCCCCCATAGCATTCCTGGTCCCCTTATGGCCCCCACAGCATCTCTTGTAATCAATATGGCCCCCTCTGACATCCCTGGGTCCTATATGCACCCCCATAGCATCCCTGGTCCCCATATGGCCCCCCCATAGCATCCCTGGTCCCCATATGGCCCCCCATAGCATCCCTGGTCCTCATATGGCCCCCATAGCATCCCTGGTCCCCATATGGCCCCCCATAGCATCCCTGGTCCCCATATGGCCCCCCATAGCATCCCTGGTCCTCATATGCCCCCCATAGCATCCCTGGTCCCCATATGGCCCCCCCATAGCGTCTCTTGTAATCATATGGCCCCCTCTGACATCCCTGGTCCCCATATGCACCCCCATAGCATCCCTGGTCCCATATGGCCCCCCCATAGCATCCCTGGTCCTCATATGGTCCCCCCATAGCATCCCTGGTCCCCATATGGCCCCCCCATAGCATCCCTGGTCCCCAATATGGCCCCCCCATAGCATCTCTTGTAATCAATATGGCCTCCTATGACATTCCTGGTCGCCATGATAGATACCCCCAACATCTTTGGTCCCCATCTAGGCCCCCCTGACTTTCCTGATCCCATTGATGACATCACCTGGGCACTGTACAGTACAGTACTGTAGATCTTACAGTCTCCTGGTGCTTGCGTGGTCCCGCGGCCTAAACGCAATGGCACCGTCTTCTTCCTCTCAGTGAGATAGCCATGCCTCCTTCTTCTGCTCTCCAATGATGTGTCATCCAACTCCCGCGCTAGCTCTCTCTATCCTCCTCCTGCATCATGGCGCCTGTCAGCGCTGATATCGGTATGTGTTCTCTGCTTCTGGTCTTTATAGGGGGGTTTCCAACAACAAAATATGTACAAAAAGTACGGCCGGGGGTCGGATCAGGGGGTGGTCTGCTAAAAGAGAGGCATTGTCCATAGAAATGCATTGGGGGAAAATCGGTCGCAAAAAAAAAACGGTCGGGAAGGGGGGGTCTTCTCATAGAAGTGGTCTGCTTGGGAGGTTTCACTGTATGTGGTCAATAACAAAAGTTCATCTCAATGCTTTGTTATATATCCTTTGTTGGCAATGACAGAAGTCAAACGTTTTCTGTAAGTCTTCACAAGGTTGGCATACACTGTTGCTGGTATGTTGGCCCATTCCTGAATGCAGATCTCCTCTAGAGCAGTGATGTTTTGGGGCTGTCGCTGGGCAACACGGACTTTCAAATCCCTCCAAAGGTTTTCTATGAGGTTGAGATCTGGATACTAGCTAGGCCACTCCAGGACCTTGAAATGCGAATACGAAGCCACTCCTTCGTTACCCTGGCGGTGTGCTTGGGATCACTGTCATGCTGAAAGACCCAGCAACGTTTCATCTTCAATGCCCTTGCTGATGGAAGGAGGCTTGCACTCAAAATCTTATGATACATGGCCCCATTCATTCTTTCATGAATGAATAGAGAAGTAACTGACTTCCTGTCCTGTGTCAGCTGGAGATCAGAGAGTTGGTCACATGACACAGCTGAGGATCACAAGGGAGGGGATAGCTCACAAATACCATCACTGATGAGAAGATTACACTCACTACAGGTTACATCACATACCTTTCTCTCAGGTCAGAAAATAACATTTTTTTGTAGGAATTCTTCTTAATAAGCACAGATAGAACATTAGACAGGGTCTTATGACACACAGTGTATATATATATATATATATATATATATATATATATATATATATTGTAAGGGATCGCTCTCTCTCAGGGGGTCGCAGTCACAAATCTTCTGACACACAGGGAGTTTTAACATCCAAATGGTGCTTTATTTTCGCTCTTTAGCAGCAATACACGAAAACATTCAAATAAACACCTGCCCAACTGGGCTCTATCTAATACATGTGCTGTCTCTATTTCACCTATACAGTAGAGCGCCGTTCACACACGGTATCAGATCTGGCTTCCTCAGCCATACTGTCCAGCAGCCTCCTGGCTATGACCTCACCAGCACCTTTGGGGGGAGATCGTCCAGTAGTTCTCCTGACTCTGACCGGGCGACCCTCTATCCATAGGCGTCGCTGGGCCCCCCAAACTTCAGGCTATACTAAGCCTTGTGGCCCCTCAGCCCTCCTGGCTGAGACCACACAGAGCCTCTGCAGGCTCCAACCTCTCAGGCTTCCTCAGCCTTTCTCTTCCCAGGCTTCCTCAGCCTTGTGGCCCCCAGCCCTCCCTGGCTGGGACCACACGGGCCCTCTCCAGGTCTGTTCCCTGAGGCCCTCTCTGTCTCTCTCACTCTCTCTCATACACAGAAGGATGTTTTATCCCTCCGTGATTACACTAGCAGGCCTCACCTGCAACCTCCTCAGCTAACCTCAATACCTGTAGTGGAAGGGTGTGGACTGGAAGATTCCAACTACCAACCTGTCTCCAAGTCCAAGAAATCCAGCCCATGTCACTTTAAACAAAATCTCCAGCAAGCTATGCCTTGCTGAAGCAACACAATTTCTGGATTTCGGTTATCTCACCCAGCTAAACTGAACAACGGGTGAGATATACATGCCTTCCAGCACATTACCACAGTATATATATGAGGGCTGTGGAGTCGGAGTCGTGGAGTCGGTCACCATTTTGGTGGAGTCGGAGTCGGTATAAAATGGACCGACTCCGACTCCTAAAATATATAATGAATTAGTACATTTAGTTCAGTGCCGAATATATTTTTATAAGAATTTGTGAAAATGATGAAATGTCCTATAAATGTCTGTTCTATTTCTGATCTACGGATTTAGGCTTTTAGTTGAGATGACTGTGTACTGCCCTTTATGTCCAGTGCATGTTCTCTCTGTGTGCTTTATGTTTCCTCTGAGATCATGTTTGGAGAGGTTAGCTGCTCTCATGGCTTCTATCTGCTGATGTAAAACACCTAGAGCCTTATGTATGAAAACTGTCTAGGTGTAGAAGTTTCTTTGTTGCCCATAGCAACCAATCAGAGCTCCCTTTCATTTCATATAGTGCTCTGGAGAAATGAAAGGGGAGCTCTGATTGGTTGCTATGGGCAACAAAAAAAGTCTTAGACCTAGACAGTTTTCATACATCAGGCCCAGAGGCGTAGCTACTGGGGGGAAAGGGGGGGCAGGGGAGGCGATGCTCTGGGCCCAATACCTCTGGGGGGGCCCAGCAGGGATGGCCTTAGTACAATCAGGCGAATACAAGTGAGCGCTTCCATTATGGAGTCTGATGGGGGCACATTCTGATGATCTGAGGTCTGATGGGGGCACATTCTGATGATCTGAGGTCTGATGGGGGCACATTCTGCTGATCTGAGGTCTGATGGGGGTACATTCTGCTGATCTGAGGTCTGATGGGGGAACATTCTGCAGATCTGAGGTCTGATGGGGGCCATTAAGCCGATCTGAGGTCTGATGGGGCACATTAAGCCGATCTGAGGTCTGATGGGGGCACATTAAGCCAATCTGAGGTCTGATGGGGGCACATTAAGCCGATCTGAGGTCTGATGGAGGCACAATACGCTGATCTGAGGTCTGATGGGGGCACATTAAGCCTATCTGAGGTCTGATCGGGGAACATTCTGCTGATCTGAGGTCTGATGGGGGCACATTCTATTGATCTGAGGTCTGATGGGGGTACATTCTGCTGATCTGAGGTCTGATGGGGGCACATTCAGCTGATCTGAGGTCTGATGGGGGCACATTCTGCTGATCTGAGGTCTGATGGGGGCACATTCTGCTGCTCTGAGGTCTGATGGGGGCACAATATGCTGATCTGAGGTCTGATGGGGGCACAATACGCTGATCTGAGGTCTGATGGGGGCATATTAAGCCGATCTGAGGTCTGATGGGGGCAAGGGACTGTTAGTTTAGTGATGTAAAAGCTGGGGACAGATTTCCTTTAACATAGGAGTCCCCTTTTTTACTCCTATTAATCCTATATTTTACTGCGTTATGTGGTAGAGTATTTAGAGTAGGGTATGTAGAAAGTCTATTGTACTGTACTTAACAGCATAGATGATCTAGCAGTTTATATAGTCATCTTGCTAATACAGTATTATAACCACAACTAGTAGTATGTGCC
Source organism: Rhinella marina (assembly GCA_900303285.1). Lineage (NCBI taxonomy): Eukaryota > Metazoa > Chordata > Amphibia > Anura > Bufonidae > Rhinella > Rhinella marina. The sequence goes on along the minus strand of ONZH01006320.1, from coordinate 4,831 downwards.
TGTGAAGTTGGAAACGTGCGTTTGGGAAGCCAATAAGTGGGGGGCCCACTCAAGTATGTTTCGCCCCCCCATGTGCTGAACCTCTAGCTACGCCTCTGATTAGGTCCTAAGTGAGCTGTACCCAGAGAAGCCTGATAGATTACAAACTGTTTTTGTCATGACTTATCTGTACTATTGATTTTATGCAAATTTGTTTAAAGTTATCACTTAAACATGCTCCATGTATGAGAGAGTAGGAGTCGAAGTTGGAGTCGGGAGTCGGGGTGAGGGGAAATTGAGGAGTCGGAGTCGGGGCTTTGGCTTACCGACTCCACAGCCCTGATATATATATATATATATATATATATATATATATATATATATATTATATATTTATTTATACATGTTGTAATCTAGTATTTATCAATATATGTTTTGTTTGTTGTTCTCATGTATTGTTCTTTGTTCACCCTGGATATAATCCCCCGCACTTAATTTCTCTATCACGTTTCAATTCTTCGTGCTCCACCTTTCGTCAGATTCCTCTTCACATCCGATTCATTTTCACAACACTTTGCTGCCTTTATGATTACATTTTCACTCCTTTCCAGTATGTGTATCTTCTTATGGTTGATTGACACTTAGTAATTTATTTACATCACTGTGTAGCACAACCTGGGGTTGTGAGCTTAATCACTTCCTGTTAGATATACGTCTCTTCCTTGCATAATATAATTTTGAGATGTCATGTTTCTTTTACGATTGTCCTTCTTTTCTTGATATTGAGAATATGTATTCTGAAAAGGTTTTCTGTTTTTTATATAATTTATTGTTAAATTAAGTAGATCTTTGTACTTCCGGTCCTTGGAGAATACAGTGCCTTGCGAAAGTATTCGGCCCCCTGGAACTTTTCAACCTTTTGCCACATTCCAGGCTTCAAACAAAAAGATATAACATTTTAAATTTTTGGTGAAGAATCAACAACAAGTGGGTCACAATTGTGAAGTGGAACAAAATTTATTGGATCATTTGGGGCGTGCAAAATTATTCGGCCCCCTTGCATTAATACTTTGTTGCGCCACCTTTTGCTGCGATTACAGCTGCAAGTCGCTTGGGGTATGTCTCTATCAGTTTTGCACATCTAGAGACTGAAATTCTTGCCCATTCTTCCTTGCAAAACAGCTCGAGCTCTTTGAGGTTGGATGGAGAGCATTTGTGAACAGCAGTTTTCAGCTCTTTCCACATATTCTCAATTGGATTCAGGTCTGGACTTTGACTTGGCCATTCTAAGACCTGGATACGTTTATCTTTGAACCATTCCATTGTAGATTTTGCTTTATGTTTGGGATTGGGATTGTTGGAAGAGAAATCTCCGTCCTAGTCACAGGTCTTTTGCAGACTCCAACAGGTTTTCATCCAGAATGGTCCTGTATTTGGCTCCATCCCATCAATTTTAACCATCTTCCCTGTCCCTGCTGATCGAAAGCAGGCACAAACCATGATGCTGCCACCACCATGTTTGACAGTGGGGATGGTGTATTCAGGGTGATGAGCTGTGTTGCTTTCATGCCAAACATATCGTTTTGCATTGTTTCCAAAAAGTTGGATTTTGGTTTCATCTGACCAGAGCACCTTCTTCCACATGTTTGGTGTGTCTCCCAGGTGGCTTCTGGCAAACTGTAAATGAGACTTTTTATGGATATCTTTGAGAAATGGCTTTCTTCTTGCCCATAGGCGAATTATAATGAGGGCAATCTGGGCAACCGCCCGGGGCCCAGCCTCCTGGGGGGGCACAGGCTGGATTGCCCCCATTATAATCACATTAGGAGTCGGACTAGCGGCATGGCGGCACCCAGGGCTGTATTAGTAACTAGCCTAAGCCCAGGGTTGCCAACTGTCCGTAAATTTACGGACAGTCCACAAAAAATCGTTGTTTTTCTCTGCCGTCCATAGCGTCCGGCAGAAAAAAAATGCGTCCTTGAATTTTAGTGCTGAAAATCCGAAGTCTGTACTGCATACGCAATTACACGTACAGACTTCAGGTATTGCAATGAAAAGTTCCGGCGGCTCTTCCTGGCCGCTCTGAGAGGGCGGGCCGATGCGCCGTAACATAAGCACGCAAGGATCCTAATTACCTGGAGGTGGAGGCAGGGGCTGGGCGGGCTGTCAGCGCCACTGCTGATGCCAAGGGCGGTGCGTGTGGACCGGTGGAGACTGGAGAGCAGATGCGGCCGCGGGCGCACTGCGCAGGTGCAGTAAGTCAAGGTGCTGCAAAAGGCTTAGGCAAGGCAAGTAAAGGCAACAAGGTGCCGGGGGGGGGGGTGGCTCTTGGCTGTTAGGCTGCTGGAGGAACTATAGGGGAGGGTTTAAGTTACTGGGGGCATTATAATCACGGGGCACTATAAAGGGTATTATAATTTTTGAAATGACAGAGCTCTATATAGGGCCGATCTAAATTCCCGGGGCACTAAAGGGGCCATCAAAATGACTGTGAGGCATTACTGGGGGCTATCTAAACTACTGGGGGCATTACAGGGTCCATCTAAACTACTGGTGCATTAAAAGTGGCCATCTAAACTAGTGGGGGCACTAAAGGGGCCATCTAATCTACCGGGGACACTACAGGAGGCCATCTGAACTATTAGGGCACTAAAGGGGACTATCTAAACTACTAGGGGCACTATAAGGGGTATTATAATTGCTAGGAATATGATAGCGGGGACTTATCATTTCTGGGAACACTACTGGAGGCACTATGAGGAAAATTATTTCTATTCTGGGGAATTATTACTACTACGAGGGGTACTATTGGGAGTGTTATCATTATATGTTACAATATGGAGGGCACTTCTGCTAAAAGGGCTACTCGTGAAGCATTATCACTAGAGATGAGCGAGCATGCTCGTCCGAGCTTGGTGCTCGTTCGAGTATTACGGTACTCGTAAGTGCTCGCTGCTCGAAAGAGTATCTCGCCATGCTCGAGGAAATGGCATCTCCCGCATTTTGAATTTTTGGCGCCTATAAACTCAGCCAATCACAAGCCAGGAGACTCTGTGGTACACCCAGCATCACGTGGGGCCCTTACATGTCGATAGCAGGGGTTGGCTGGCCTGATCAAGTGACTCTGGAATATACTAGTGACTGCCCCCGGTGCTCGGCTCAGATGCTGTCTGGATGTCGTTAGGGACAGAGCTGCTGCATTTCAGGGAGACTGTTAGGGCCTGGATTTAGTTCTCTGTTAGGCAGGAGTGATCTCAAAAGAACCCAACAGCCCTTCTAAAGGCTACAAGACATTTTTTTTGTCTCCTGGCTGGGCTGGCTGGCACTAGTAGTGCAGCTATCGCCATATATAACCCTTTTTTTTATTGTTTTATCTCAGTGATACAAATCCATTTCATACAGCAGTGTGGAACCATTCTGTGTGTCACAGTTCAGCTGTCCACTCACCACAAACCACAATCCGTATTTTCTGTCCAGGTGACCCATACTGTACGTCACGTAATCAAATACGGTCTTTTGCTTTCACTGATACAGCTACATTACAAAAATCTCTGTGCGACATTTGTCTGGGTTGCAGTCAAAATAGCCACAGTCAGCAGGGGGTAAGTTTGCTCTCTGATAGTTTCTGCACAGTACGTTAAAAAAAAAAATATTTGTTGTTTTATCTCAGTGATACAAATCCATTTCATACAGTTGTGTGGAACCATTCTGTGTGTCACAGTTCAGCTGTCCAGTCACCACAATCCGTATTTTCTGTCCAGGTGACACATTCTGTATGTCACTTAATTAAAAAAGGTCTTTTGCTCTCACTGATACAGCTACATTACAAAAATCTCTGTGCGACATTTGTCTGGGTTGCACTTAAGCAGACCAAGTCTGCCTAATCTAATAGTTTCAGTGTAATTGCTCCATACTGCACGGTACGTAATAACATACATAATTTTGCTCTAACTTATCCACCTATATATTTTCTTGTTCAGATTGAACAAGTTTGTGGGTTTCAGTACAGCAGGCCCATTTATTTATTTATTTTTATATAATACACTTATATACAGAAAATGTTGAACCCCAGGGCTAAGGGTCGAGGACGAGGGTGTGGGCGTGGGTATTCAATTACTGCAGGGGGCAGAGGCCGTGGTCCTGTGCAGGGTGAGACAGTACCTGCCGATGAGGGAGCAGGGGAACGCCGCAGAGCTACACTCCCTAGCTTCATGTCTCAACTTACAGGGACAAGTGATAGAGGACTGTTGAAACCACAACAGTGCGAACAGGAGATGTCGTGGATTGCGGACAATGCTTCAAGTAATTTGTCCACCAGTCAGTCTTCCACGCAGTCCACCCACGTTACCCAAGGGAGCACTCCTCTGGCTCCTCCACCTCAACCTCCTTCCCCCCAGTCTGCCCCCTCCCAGGAAAATTTGGAATGCGATCCGACATACTCTGAGGAACTGTTTTCTGGACCCTTCCCCAGAGTCACAAACCACTTCTCAGGTTGCTGCTGACCTCTTTCCCGATGCCCAAGTTTTCCAACTGTCGCAGTCTGTGGGTGATGATGATGATGATGACAATGTTGACTTAGTGGAAGAAGTGTGTAAAGAGGTGTCGGACGATGAGGAGACACGGTTGTCAGACAGTGGTGAAGTTGTTGTCAGGGCAGGAAGTCCGAGCGGGGAGCAGACTGAGGAATCGGAGGATGACGAGGTGACTGACCCAAGCTAGGTTGATAAGCCGAGTGAAGACAGTGCTTCTGAGGCGGAGGTGAGTGCTGCACCAGAACAGGTTGGAAGAGACAGTGGTGTGGCCAGAGGGAGAAGCAGGGCCAGAGCTGGTGCATTAGCAGCAACTGTTTCAC
>ONZH01006319.1:0-10078 GCA_900303285.1 Rhinella marina | reverse complement strand
TCTTATTTGATTACACATTCAACAACACCTACTAATTATTTTCCCACTGCTTAAAAAAATGTTACGTTTTAAATAATTATGTCCAGGATTTATACAGAGCTAGCTTCCTCTGCCCTTTCTATACAACGTATCTTAACTGCAGCCAAATGACGTATTACATAGCATTTGTCCTTGTAAATGATCTGAAAAAAATAGTAAAGGCGTATTCAAAATGTGAAGATAGCAAGTTTTTGTGGTAGTTATCCATCACTTAATTAAAATTGAACAAATTAGAAGGACGTTTTCTGGCCCACTTAAGCGTAAATTCTAATATAAGCTTGTTCTATAGGATAAATGCTAACATCAGGTTTTCTACATTATGGATGTCTTCTTACTGGAATCCATCATAGTTAACCTTCTCTGTGTAAACTAAAACTTTATTGGTTTCACTTATCAAGGTTAAATGCTGTGGTGTAGCTGAGTTACTTACAGATTGTTTTCAAGAGTAAAGCATACTTGGCAATTTACAAGGTAGCCTCAAAGGAGTGCTGTCAGCAGGATCAGCAAGATGGTGCTTGGTAACTTAGCTTAAAATGTAAGTTTTGTATAAGGGGATGAGGCTATATATATATATATATATATATATATATATATAGAGAGAGAGAGAGAGATATACTAGTGATGAGCGTCCATTAACACAGATAGAACAATGCAGTATTTGTGGTGAACTGCCTTTCAACTATGCGTGTAATTTTACTTGTTCAACAATTACATTTTTATACTAAAATGTATATGAAACACACGGTTAGAAGCAATAATGGGTCTGCTAACACAGATAGAACAATATAGTGTTTGCGGTGAATTGTCTACTAGGCTTTTAATATCACTTGTTCAACAGTTACATTTTATTCTAAAATGTCTATGAAACACACAGTCAGATGCAATAATGTGTCAGATGCATGGCAGTTACAGGCAGAGCTGCCCAGGCAGGCAGACAAGCAGATGCCTGGACCCCATGCGGAACGGATGTATGGTGGTCACAGACAGAGCTACACAAACAGGCAACAGAACCAGACAAGGTGACAGTGATGTGTCACTAGGTTACCATACAGACAGGGCAGATGGAATATCCCCAGGTCACGTACATAGCCCCTGCACCCAGCAAAGTTAGAGACAGATTGAGCCCCAAACCCACAGCACAACTGTATATAAAGAGCAGGATAGCAAGGTCATCTGATATCTAGCAGACTCACCCAGACCAGACTATTAACTTCACAATAACCGAGACAACAGGGAGGAGATCATGCATACACAAGGAGCAGTTCACACATTGGCTGCCACAACTACACATAACACATGGAAACCAGCCTACACGGAATCCACCGTAGCCAGTATGCCATAGCTTCAAATGTGAGGAACACAGCAACCTGTGTTACAGTGAACTACACTGTGACACCAGCTATGGGCTATTCTGATTAAAAGCACTGGGCAGATTGGAGGGAGTGCACAGTTTGAAAAAAGGGAAACCCCTCCCCCAAATATACAGTGCAAAAGAAAGTTAAACCAGTACCTCCAAACTATATACAAAGAGGGCGCAGGTGCACGATACCATGGCTGTAATGCAAAAACAAACAAGAACTACAAGCAGCAGCACACCACTCCATGCACAAAGACACATGCAAACATTGAAAACAAGAATACTCCTACCAATCTGCCAGAGCAATCAGAGTAGCTAATAGCTGGATTCTATATTGCCCTGAAAATTGTAGGCCAAAAGCCCAGGAGAGGCAACACTGTTAGTGTAAGTCCTGTCTGATAGAAGCCACCTTGTCGCTGGTAGATGGGCCCAACATATTCTTGATAAAAAATATGAGCAAAGAGTTTATATTTATTCTTGTTTCAATGTTTACATGTGTCTTTGTGCATGGAGCAGTATGTTGTCGCTTGTAGTTATTGTTTGTATTTATATTGCAGCCATGGTATTGAGCACCTTAACTCTCTTTGTATAAAGTTTGGAGTTGCTGATTTAACTCTCTTTTGTTATGCAAAAAGTACTGCACCAGACTCCTCTCTGGCCAATTCTTCCATTACCAATTAGCTTGATTTTATTTTTGATTTACAACCATCATGAACTCATGTCACTACAGTATATCAGTTGTTTAACTAGAATAGCCATTAAAGGGCTTCTTTCTACGCCAGTATTAGCCTCCCTTTCTGTAAAAGGGGAGGTTAACCACATTACTTATATTTTAATGTCACATGGCCCCTGATGTATGAGTTCAGTTTGTATCACTATTTTAGAAGAAACTTTTCAAAAGCCTCAGAATTTAGCAGTGTGCCTGGTGACATCACCAGCACATATTAGCAGTCTATAGCGCTGCTGGGGGCTGTTTTTGAGGTGGGTACTATGTTACATTGCCTCCAAAACAGCTTAGGACAGTGCAATAGACCGTCCATCTGTGCCGATGTAAGAAGGAGAGGTTTGGGTTCCTGAAGAATTGGGCCAACATGTCTACAGACTATTGTAGGGATGGGCTGCACTTCAGTGGGGAAGGTGCAGCTGTTTTGGGTGAGAAGATGGTTAGAAGGTTGGAGTAGTGTGTAAACTAGGGACTGGGAAAAGAGGGTAATTACATTACAAGAGCGGAAGATAGTATGCAGATAGATACCTGCAGCTAGCTAATAAAACTGGGGGGAGGAATGGAGGGAGGGACTAGAACAGTTCAAAAAAAGGTGTAGGGTAAAGAAAAAATATACAAAAATGTCTTAATTGTCAGTGTCGTAACTAGAGTGTTATGGACCCCAGTGCAAACTTTGGATCAGGCCCCCTCCACCCCCAATTTATACAAAAAGGCGGCAATTTTTTTTAAAATACTAAGCCCAATGCATGGCTACACTCACCCAATCCTAACTAATAAAATCTGGTCTTACCTCATCCAGGGTATCGCTGGAGTCTGCTTGATGTCCGTTTGAACCAGAACAAGGTCCCTGTGGTGATTAGAGATGAGCGAATCGATTTGTCGTTTCGTTGATTCGTATCGAATCTTGGGAATTTTTAGCTGCGAAGCAAATCCGAATATTAGCTGATTTGCTTCGGCTTTGTACGCATTCGCTACATAGTTTGTCCTATAAATTATACGCTATTGCTACGTATAAGTTATTCTATATGCTGTTGCGTACTAATTCAATTCATTAGCAATGCAGACTCCTCCCCGGTAGCTTCGCCCCCTTCTCCAGCGCGTGAGGAAGACGAGGCAACTCAGGCAATTAAGATGGCCACACAGCGAGGCCCTGACTGGGGAGGCATGGTGTGGGGCACCGACCCCTATGAGGAGAAGGAACCGAAGGAGATCTACGTCTCTCAATATGTCCGGCAGCCTAAGAAGTTGGTTGAGGTGCCCGCTGAGGTGTTTACTCCGCTGGCTGACTCGGTGGAGGTGGCAGTAGTTCCCGCTCCGCCGCGGAAGGACTACACCCTTTGGCAAAATCCAATGGTCCCCGAGGCTGTCACCCGGAATGCCCTGACCCTCTGGGAATACAAAAAGTTGGTAGAGGGGTGGGTTGTTCAGGTGTTGGAGCACCCACGGTCTGGTGACCCCAAGCTGGAGCGCCGAAAGGGTACTGTTATTTGGTTCAGTGTGAAACGGGGAGTAGGTTTTATCGCCGATGAGATGACAGAAGAATTATATGTCAACCGCCGTTCTGTAAATCGGCCGTATCTTCTGCCCATCCGCTACAATCTCGACGCAGGGGATTACGTGGAGTATACCCCTATGAAGAGCCTCCAAGGCCCCTTTGCTACTGGGGTGAAACTCTTTAAGCGACCAGCTTTTCCTGCAGTGCCCCCAGTAGACTGGAGTGAGGAGGCCCAGGCCTCAGAAGAGGCTCAGTGTTCCCATGAGACCAATGATGGGACCCTGCGATCTGAGGAGAAATCCCAAACTCAGCTGGAACCCCTGATACCAGATTTTACACCGCCACTGATCCTTCATGTGGGACAGATGACCACCAACAGTTTCGTGTACCAGCCATCGGTGGTACAATACCAACTGCCATGGCAGGTGCAGGCCGCACAGTCCGCTGCTCACGGAAGACCGTTACCAGAGCCTTTACAGCCAGAGATTCTGTTACCTTGTATGCCGGCGGGAGGATCTGGCCATTACAAGGTAATGGGCAAGGCTCAAGTTGCCACGGCCCTTGCCAGTGTGACCGCCCGGTCACTATCAAGACCATTCCTGAGAGGTCGGTGGGGGTCTGCTGCCGCAGCCAGTGTCGCTTTCATGAGGCAGGAGCGCCCTCTCATGTCTTTTAGCTCCAGCAGCAGTGAAGAGGACCTGCTGGCCCTTAAGTAAGGAATCGGATCCTGCAGCTTTTATGGGAGCCACAACGTGGACTTAACCTGAAGGGTGAGCACTAGTTGGCGTTTGTTTTTATTTTTGTTGCCCTGCGTTTGTCCTCACCCAGATGGACATGGATTGTCAGGATTCCCCCCGTCAAAAAAAAAGTTTTAACCAAGTTGCGCATACGTGCACCTCATCCCTTTTTTTCCCCCTTTTCAGGTTATTGGGGAGCCCCTTGAAAGAGGGTTTTTTTAAGAAACCTTTGCTGCAATTTTTTTACCCATTTGAATTACAATTTTACCTATGTGGATTACAAATTGTCATACAACTGGGAATCTGTTCCAGTTGTATGACAAGCGTCAGAAGAAAAGAGACTTAAATGTGTCCGTGAGCATACTAGGTAGGCGATATTTAAAATGTTTACATTATACCTATAACGTATTTGTACTGCAATGTGTCCTCATATTCACTTTATTGTATGGTGGATGGTTGTACTATGCTCTTAGCCGGATAGACAGCACCTTTCTTGTTCTATCTCAAATATACATACTGCCTTTGAGGGCGATTTCAGATCTGACCATTTACGCTGGATCTGGCCCGGGGTCCGCAAGGTGTCGAAACAATGGCGCAAGCCTCGGATCACCTGCTGGATCACCTCCTTTTTATGCTGGTTCAGGAGGCGGTGTGTGCCATCGTAAATCGTAATCCTGGCGGTCCATCAGCCGGACTATGTATTTCAGCTGTGCAGCAGAGCTAAATGATGAGGATCGCCTGGATGCCATTTTCGAATATTCGCTCTGCCTCTGAGGAGTGCACGCCGCGGCCTCTCGTCGTACGTGCCTGTGTATTACGTAATCGCGTAGTCAATAGTACGCTGAGGATTCATAAGCTATTTGTACACTCATGCATACGTCTTCTAAGAAGTTGCGTACATTTTTTAAATGAACGTTCGTTATTAGTGCTCGAATGTTCGCTAATAGCACATAATAACGTATATTTTGTACGCAAATACAACAATTCTATTCGTCGAATATACGAATCTTAGGAAAAGTTTGGCGAATGTTTGGCGAATAATTTTTTTAATTATTCGCTCATCTCTAGTGGTGATAGAAAAAAAAAGAATAATCACATAAGGAATGGATGGTGACTGCCCCTGTGAAATCACCAGCAGGGGGTCGCTGTGCTGGTCTGTAAGACTGAACCAGTACTAATGCCCACCTTGTGTCCCTCACAGTAGTTTTTCCCAGATGTATACCCCTCACAGTAGGTATGCCCAGATATGTTACCCCTCACAGTAATATGCCCATGACTGTGCCCCCTCACAGTATTTATGCCCAGATATGTGCCCCCTCACAGTAGTTATGTCCAGATATGTGCTTGCTCACAATAGGTATGCCAGATATGTGCCTCCTCACTGTGGTTATGGCCAAATATGTGCCCCCTCACAGTAGTTATGCCCACATATGTGCCCCATCACAATCACAGTGGTTATTGCCAGATATGTGCCCCCTCTTAGTGGTTATGGCCAGATATGTGCCCCCCTCAGTAGTTATGGCCAGATATGTGTCCCCTCTCAGTGATTATGGCCAGATATGTGCTCCCTCTCAGTAGTTATGCCAGATTATGTTCCCCCCTCACAGTAGTTAAGCTCTGAAGAACAGTGAAGCAGGGAGCTTCCTGCTTCACTTTGGAAAACATCAGCTTGTTCAGTTCTTGTCACTGCCGGGTGAGTGTAAGTGCCCCCCCTTGCCTCTGCGGCGCATATTACACATAGTTGAACAGCGCTCTGATGGGGCCCTACTTCATGCCGGGCCCTGTTAGAGTGCTACCATTACAAGTGAGTGCAGTGGGCCCCCTCCCCCTGCCTGACCCTGTCTCAGCCACACCCTCTGCAACCTCCATCGTTATGCCCCTGTTAATTGTATGTATACTAATACCTGAAGCCTGACTAATAAAACTGGCATAGAAAAACTATAAGTAAAAAAATAGAATATATAAACGACAAATCAAAGCAGTCAAGCTGGAGACAAAGAGACATTGCTAAATATAAAAACTCACCTTAAAATGTTCTTAAATTATATAAATGGTGAAAAGTTTAAACCTAAAAGTGTTGGTCCTTTACAGAGTGATGAGGGAGGGGTTGTAGAGAGTGACTAAGGAAGACAAACTTTTGGATGAAATGCAGAGTGTGCAAGTAAATTCCCCATTAAAAGTGGCCTGTCTTTGTCTCCATGTCTAAAATTGTGAGTGTGGAGTGAGCGGGAAAGGGGACAAGCTGGCAGGCCCGTCACATTCATTATTTTCTATGCTTGTAGAAAATGGAAGCTGTCTTACATTTAGGAAGCTGTCTTACATTTAGAAGCGGCACTGGATGTGCTGAAGTTATGTGGAGACCTGCACCTCTTCATAACTTTGGTGGATCCACCGCCAGCGCAAAGACTTATTAAGACCGTCTAAAATGATGGTCTTAATAGATAGCCCCCTATGTTACTACAATGTTACATAAGTACTCCCCCTCCTATTCCTGTCATCCCAGCACTCAGAACTTTGCCTTATGTTTAAAACACATCAGAGAAAATGTCAATCAACACTCCCTGTAACCGCTCTATATAACAACACAGTGCCCTTCCCACATAACCTACTCCTCCATTATCATTTAGGAAAACGTTTCTGCCCTTCTTTCAAAATCCCCAAATCCAACCAGAGTCCCATGGCCTTCAGTACCACTTATGACACTTTTCTATTACCCATCTAACACTCTCAACTCTGCTGATCAGTTAATTAATCTCACCTCTCATTTCACCTCCATCTCTCTCCTCGGCCAATCCCTTCATTGATTCCCCATTAACATTCAAAACCATTCACAATCTGTCCCCACCTTACATTTCTAACCAACTGTCCCGATTAATTACTATTCATAATCTCTTTACGTCACTTGACCTCCTTCTTTGCTCTTCTCTTGTCTGGTCCTCACACATAGCACATCATATCTTTTTTCGTCAACAACTATACTTTCAAAAGGAACGTGCAAATTCATCTCTTCACGAAAGCCTTCAACCTACAATCACATCCACAATTTTGCTTTCTACTTACATTTCTGACAATCAGGTTGACTGAATAGAATCTCATTTAGTAGGGCTAATCACAACAATCATATAAATAAGTCCTCTTTTGCGTTCATTTCTGTGTATGATTTCCATTCAAGCTTTCTTAATTGCTGCTGAAGGGAGAAAAATAGTTCTGACCTTGATCTCAGTGGAAGTGATTTCCCATCCATAGCCCATGTCACAAATTTGGCAAAGAAGATCATTGAAAGAGGCTGGATTTCCTGAAGAATACTGTCACATTCCCAGGAGGCTGATCCTTGCAGGTTCAGAAAAATAAGAATATTACAAATGTTCTCCTACTCTTTTCCCCATTGGGTCATGGAAAACCACTGATTTTCTCTCACTATTATACAAAGTTCCTGAATACTGAGGCAGTCTTTAGCAAGCTTAGGAATCCCTAAGCCCTCATCTAAAGTTTCTGCTTCTTAAAACACATCAGGAATAAATTTACTAATCATGTCTAAAGTGTAGAAAGTGTAATCTTAGACATGCAGTCTAAAGATGGTCCACATTTATCACAGTGGTAACTTCTGTGCATATCTTGAAACATTTTGCATCAGAAATAAACAAAATTTTCAATCACTTTAATAAATGCCGGCTAATTATGTTTTAACCGTTTTATAACCTATTATTATACAGTAGGTTAGAAAGCAAAAACTATAATTTTCTCATTATTCATTTCCAACAATGTTTCGGATTTCTTTTTTAATCACTTAATTTAACAGACATACAGGATACACATATTGGTTACTTTTAATGATGAGCGAAGCAAGCTTCGGATGTTGTAGCCAAAATCGATTTGTTCATAACTTCTGATTAATCCTGTACAGAGATCCATCTCTGTACAGTATTAGAATGTATGAGCTCCAATGAACCGAAGTTAATTAGTGAAGTCGTTTGTGACTTTGTTTAATAACTTCGGTATTTGATTGGAAAACCACTTTACAACTTGGAACTGAACTTAGGTTTGGTTCTGACTGTACAGTATTAATCCGAAGTTATGAACGAAGCAACTTCAGGTGTAACATCTGAAGCCCACTTTGCTCATCAGCAGATACTTTCATATAAGCTTAGTTATTAATAGAGATGAGCGAGTAGTGAAATATTCGAAAGTTCGAAATTCGATTCGAATAGACCCGAAATTCGACTATTCGACCGAATATCGAATCCCATTAAAGTCTATGGGAAAAAAATGCTCGCCACTTGGAAATCTCAATTCGACCACTTGGAGGTCACCAAGTCCACCCTGAAACCTCAGAAAAGGATGCCAACACTGCTGGAATGCAACTGGGACAGCAGGGGAAGCATGTCTGGGTGCATATAACGCGCCCAAGTCGCACTATTACGCCACTATCACAGCCTCTCAACAATACACTCCAAAGACAATATAACCTCTCTGTAAAGTGAGACCATACAAGGAAACCTTCTTTCCTCTACATTGCCATGGACCCCAAGCCAAACTAGACAAAAAAGAAGATAAAATTCTGCACCCCTTAAAATCACGTTGCCTATGACAACCACAGATGGCATAGGCAAGGGGGAAAGCAAATAGACCCCACCCCTAATTGTCATTGTGTGTGTGTGTGAGATGTGGTCAGACATGTCTTCTTTAAAATGTAAAAACAACTCAAACACATGCAGAAGCCTTAAAATGCCCAAATTGTTGGCGCTTGAGATGTCAGTGACCCGACCTGGCCCAGTGTCATGTCTAGCAGGTAAAGCAGTGGGGATGTTGAGGGATGCGTAGGACCGCAAAAGGCAGGAAGAGCGCGTGGGCTGGCCAGAGGCTCATGGAAAATTTTGTGGAGGCCCAAGAGGTGAGACCTCTTAAAAATTATGTGGAGGCCCAAGAGGCTGAGACCTCTTAAAAAATTATGTGGAGGCCCAAGAGGTGAGACCTCTTAAAAATTATGTGGAGGCCCAAGAGGTGGACGTCTTAAAATTGTGGAGGTAAAGAGACCTCTTAAAAATTATGTGGAGGCAAGATGAGACCTCTTAAAATTTTGTGGAGGCCCAAGAGGTGAGACCTGTTAAAACATTTTGTGGAGGCCCCAAGAGGTGAGACCTCTTAAAAATTATGTGGAGGCCCAAGAGGTGAGACCTTTAAAAAATTGTTGTGGAGGCCCAAGAGGTGAGACCTCTTAAAAATTATTGGAGGCCCAAAGAGGTGAGACCTCTTAAAATTTTGTGGAGGCCCAAGAGGTGAGACCTTGATAAAATCCCAAGAGGTAAAAATTATGTGGAGGCCCAAGAGGTGAGACCTTTTGGAAAAATTTTAAAATTGTGGAGGCCCAAGAGGTGAGACCTTGATAAAATTATGTGGAGGCCCAAGAGGTGGCTGTTAAAAATTTTGTGGAGGCCCAAGATGAGACCTGTTAAAAATTTTGTGGAGGCCCAAGAGGTGAGACCTTGATAAAATTTTGTGGAGGCCCAAGAGGTGAGACCTTGATAAAATTATGTGGAGGCCCCAATTGTGGTTTGAGAGGCCCTGTTAAATTTTGTGGAGGCCCAAGAGGTGAGACTGTTAAAATTTTGTGGAGGCCCAAGAGTTGAGACCTTGAAAAATTTTGTGGAGCCCAAGAGGTGAGACCTGTTAAAATTTTGTGGGGCCCAAGAGGTGAGACCTGTTAAAATTTTGTGGAGGCCCAAGGG
>ONZH01006318.1:0-42562 GCA_900303285.1 Rhinella marina | reverse complement strand
CTGATACTGAAATATGATGATGGGATCCCTTATCTGTCTCTTCCTCTGTGTTTGATGGCTGGGTCTCTAAAAGTTGCTTCAAGAACGTGAAAGCACAAAGTAAGAGGACCAGACACGCGGTATATACGATCACCTCAGGTATCTGGATGCTGATGTCATTTTTACAGGAGACACGTTTGACCACCTTAGGCATCTACGTGAGCTGAGAGTGAATGGCGGTCTGGTCCTCTTTACTGGTCGCTGGCTGTGGAGCCTTATGCCGGGTGGCCATATTGTTTAAGACCAATGACGTGACTGTGCCAGGTTAACGGAGGTAGTTATGGGAAGGTGCTGGTGCTGGAAGTGACCATCATGGTAGAAGGCTCCGCTCATTAACATCTTACGGCACAGACAGTGGGCTGAGAGAATCCAGCTGTTTAATGACATGAAGCCAGTATTTTCACTCTATACTGTGGTGCTGGGGGGGACTTTAATGTTACTATGTATCAGGTGAAGGTCTCGGGCAGAGGGTGGCAGAGACTCCAGAGTCTTAACAACATGATATGCAGGCTGGTCTGAGTGATGTTTTACACAGGATGGTAGGAAACCAAACTTTACGTATTCTTGTGCTGACAGGAGCAGTAGAATAGATATGGCTTTTGTGAATCCTACTGAGACTATTAGTGGGATGAGTGAGAAGGTCGTCCCCTACTCTGACCACCTGGCGTTGGTTTTTGCTTGGGAGCCACTAAACGCTCTGTATTGGTAGGGCTATGGAGGTTAATTCCAGCATCCTGGATGATGTTATGTCCAGGATTGTGTCTGCTCCCTTTTTCAGGTTCAGCTACAGAGAGTGGACTTTATAACAACATGGCCGACTGGTGGGAGGACGTCAAGGAGGAGATCAGATCCCTCTTAAAGAGACTGTCAGTTAAAAGAGGGAAGAGTAAGTATAGCCAGTATCTGAGACTGCGGAAAGAATTGGAGTCATTGTATTCGGCAGACGGGAGGGACCAACAAAAGATCGACCGGCTGAAATCTGAGATGAGTCAGTATCAGTACAGCAGGTACACCTCCCTGGTTCTTGAACGGGATTATGGGTTAGGTCCTGATCCCTTTGAGACTGCCGGAGGTGTGGTAATAATCGATCGCAGGTCCACTGACTCAGGGAGTTTTGCAGGAATTCGGGAGGGTATCCTGGGGGTGTGAGATCTTATATACTGACTTGTTTCAGAAGAAAGTTTTGGATAAAGATAAGATGACCCAATTCTTGGAGGCAACTCCAGGCCCTGATACTAATGATCTGGACTTTTCTCCTTTGACAGCAGAATTAACGGTGGAGGAGGTTAAAGAGTCATTGATAGTTACCATCTGAAGAAGGCACCAGGTCCAGCGGTATTACCGCAGAATTTATAAGAAGTTAGAGACCTTTAGCCCAATCCTCGTGGACGTGTACAGAAATTGTCTAGAAAATCACCTGATGCCTCCGTCCATGAGGGTGTCCTCGTTAATCCTGCTGTCTAAAGGTAAGGAGCCTAGTGACATCAAGAACTGGAGGCCGATTGCCCTCTTGAATGTCGACAGGAAGATTTTAGCAAAAATTCTGTTCTCTAGATTAGTCTGTTTGTCGAGCACTGTTGTCAGGCTTCAGTTCGGCACAGTAAAAGGCGGAACATCTCTGGAGCAGTCATCTGATAAGGGGATGTTTGAGAGATGTAAAGCCTGAGGTGTGGGAGATATGTTGTAGGTCTGGACAGGCTAAGCCTTCGAAGAGTAGACCACGAGTATCTATGGGCACTTTGTCAAGTACGGTATTCCGGGACAATTCATTGATTGGCTAAAAACTTTATATTGTGAGGCGAAGAGCTTTCCTCTGATCAATGGTTGGCAAGGGGACACTTTTAAAGTAGAGGCAGGGGTGAGACAGGGCTGCCCCTTGATCCTCTCCTGTATGTGTTTGCCTTAGACCGTTCCTGAGGTCACTGCAGGAGTGTGATTTCAGGGGGTGCCAGTCCCCACTGCTTGCCTTGAAATGTTGCCTATGCGGAATGATGTGACTGTGGTGATATCTGAGCTCGTGAGGTGGAGATGTGTCTGCACCATCAGAGCTATCGGAAGGCCTCAGGGTCTCTGGTCAACCTTGAGAAGAGTCAAGTTCTGGACTTTAAGTACTGATAACTTTGATCTGCCACAGTTTGTTGAAGGCCTCCACCCATATTAAGATCTTAGGGTTAAATTTGGGAGGGACGATAACGAGGATAAATTTGGGAAGAGAATTGGAAGCCGGAAATGCAAAGGTTCAGCGATGGAAGAACTGGAGGCTGACCTATAGAGAAAGGGTTAAAATGCTGAAGACTTACCTGGTCCCTGTCTTCTTGTATGTGTCTGTCGTCTTTCCTTTGCCAGAATCTTTCTCGGCTAGGTTTCAGCCTGTTCTTCCAGCTTCTTTGGGGGAACAGATTGAACCCAAAAAAGAGGGATCACCTACTACGGAGAGAGGGGGCTGGATATGTTAAATCCAAGGGTTTTTTGACTCCATGTTCTAAAAGTTAATTTTGGTTGCTGGACTCAGAGAACAGCTCCCTGTGGGTGACAGTGTCAGGGACTGGTATTGTTGCAGGTCTGGGTGCGAGGCAGTCTCAAGAGGGGTCGATTGACTTGTGGTTCCTCCCAGTACCTGGAATATGGTCTTAAGTGCCTAAAAAAATGGGGTATAGAGAAGGTATATCTAGAGACTAAGACCAGGAAGGATCTCTATATCAGGATCTGTAGGTCCTTCTATAACTTACAGCCAGCACTGAGGACTGCACAACAGCCACATTGCAGGAAAGTCTGAAGTTCCTCAATGGACCGAGGCTTCCTGCAAAGTTTTTTGACATCGCCTGGCTGTCGTTACATGGTAAACTATTTGTCCGAGGCAATTTAAAATTTCTGGTGTTCAGATCGATGTGCCCCCTGGGATGTCAGCAGGAGGAGACGATGGACATTTTATAACTAGTGCTGGGAGGGGACAGATATGGAAGGAGATACCAGCAAGCTTAAATCCCAAGGTCCGTCTCTGACTACCCAGATATTATATTATGGTGTAACATCACAGGCTACATTGCCGGGGGACCATGCATCTGATTATTACCACCATCAAGTACTACCACTGGCATACAAGAACCAGAGTGTCCATCCACAGTGAGCCCTTCAATCATGTGAAAGCCGTAAACCTCATCCTGTCAGAACTAAGGTGGATCAGATCTATAGAGGCAGGAAAAAAGGAGAGTATGAAAAATTATGGAGGAATGTATGTTTGGAGTATTTTGGTTCATGTATCCTGTTTATTCTTCATCTTTTTTTTTTTTTTTTTTTTTTTTCCCAATCATTTTTGATGGACTTTAAGTTAATTTATAATAAACTTTATTTGTTTTTTTTTTTTTTTAGACAAGAAGTCTGATTTCTGTTCTTCTGATAATTGTTTGTAAGTAAGATCCTGAAATGTATAATATTACACTGTAATATTACTATTAATAATAACTACTATAATATGTGTAAGAATATAACTTCTATAATACTGCTCCTATGTAACTGCAATAATGTAATATAACTTACTATAATACCTGCTCCTATGTACAAGTACCAAGAATACTATATATATACTAAATACTGCTCCTATGTAAAGAATATAACTATACTGCTCCTTGTAAACCTATATAATGTACTGTAAATTGCTGCCTACTGTACTATGAAAGAATATAACTATATAATTCTGCTCCTATGTACAAGATATAACTACTAATAATGTACAAGCTCTATAATGTCCTATGTACAAGAATATAATATGATAATACTGCTCCTATGTACAAGAATATACTACTAATAATACTGCTCCTGTGTATAAGAATATAACTACTATAATACTGTCCTATGTAAGAATATAATACTATAACTAATACTGCTCCTATGTAAAAGAATATAACTACTATAACTGTCCTATGTACAAGAATATACTATATAATGCTCCTATTAGAGAAATAACTACTTAATACTGCTCAAATGTACATAAGACATACCAAAACATATATACTATAATACATATGTACAAGATATATACTATAATACTGCCTCCTATGTACAAAGATACTATATAATACCCTATAACTACTATAATACTATTTACTTCTATGTACAAATGTATATAACTACTATAATACTGCCTCCTTGTAAAGAATTAAACTACTATATACTGCTCCTATGTACAAGAATATAACTACTATACTACTGCTCCTATGTAAAGAATATAACTACTATAATCTGCTCCTTGTACAAGAATATAACTACTATAATACTGCTCCTATGTACAAGAATATAACTACTATAATACTGTGTATAATACTACTAATAATACTGCTCCTATGTACAAGAATATAACTACTAATCTGCCCCTATGTATAAGAATATAACTACTATAATACTGCTCGTGTATAAGAAATATAACTACTATAATACTGCTCCTATGTACAAGAATATAACTACTATAATACTGCTCCTATGTACAAGAATAAACTATATACACTCTCCTATGTACAAGAATATAACTACTATAAACTGCTCCTATGTACAAGAATATAACTACTATAATACTGCTCCTATGTACAAGAATATAAACTACTATAATACGCCTCCTTCAAGAATAAACTACTATAATACTGCCTCCTATGTAAGAATATAACTACTATAATACTGCTCTGTGTATACTACTATAATACTGCCCTATGTACAAGAATATATATAACTGCTCCTATATAATACGCTCCTGTGTACAAGAATATAATACTATAATACTGCCTCCTTACAAGACTATAATCTGCCTATAACAAATACTGCTCCTATGTACAAGAATATAACTACTATAATACTGCCTTCTATGTACAAGTATATAACTACTTAATACTGCTATGTACAAGAATATAACTACTATAATATGCTGTATGTACAAGAGAATATAAACTATATGCCTGTTAGTAGAATATAACTACTATAATACTGCTCCTATGTCAAGAATATACTACTATAATACGGCCTCCTGTGTACAAGAATATAACTACTATAATACTGCCTCTATGTACAAGAATTAACTACTATAATACTGCTCTTATGTACAAGAATATAAACTACTACTATAATACTGCTCCTATGTACAAGAATATAACTACTATAATACTGCTCCCTGTGCTTCCTATGTACAAGAATATAACTACTAAATACTGTCCTATGTACAAGAATATAACTACTATAATACTGCTCCTATGTACAAGAATATAACTACTATAAAACTGCTCCTATGTACAAGAATATAACTACTATAATACTGCTCCTGTGTAATATAGATATATATACTACTATAATACTGCTCCTATGTACAAGAATATAACTACTATAATACTGCTCATGTGTACAAGAATATAATACTATAATACTGCTCTTGTACAAATATAACTATATAATACTGCTCCTATGTACAAGAATATAATACTATATACTGCTGTGTATAAGAATATAATACTATAAATACTGCTCCTATGTACAAGAATATAACTACTATATACTGCTCCTATGTACAGATATAACTACTATAATACTGCTCCTATGTACAAGAATATATACTACTATAATACTGCTCCTATGTACAAGAATATAACTACTATAATACTGCTCCTATGTACAAGAATATAACTACTATAAAACTGCTCCTATGTACAAGTACAAGAATATAACTACTATAATACTGCTCCTATGTACAAGAATATAACTACTATAATACTGCTCCTATGTACAAGAATATAACTACTATAATACTGCTCCTATGTACAAGAATAACTACTATAATACTGCTCCTATGTACAAAGTATAACTACTATAATACTGTCTCCTATGTATAAGAATATAACACTATAATACAGCTCCTATGAACAAGAATATAACAACTATAAATACTGCTCCTATGTACAAGAATATACTTACTATAATACTGCTATGTACAAGAATATAACAACTATAATACTCCTCCTATGTACAAAATATATCTACTATAATACTGCTCCTATGTATAAGATATAACTACTATAAACTGCTCCTATGTACAAGAATATAACTACTATAATACGCTCCTATGTACAAGAATATAACTCTATAATACTGTCTATGTACAAGAATATAATACTGTAATACTGCTCCTATGTACAAGAATATGACTACTATAATTCTGCTCCTATGTAAAGAATATAACAACTATAATACTGCTCCTATGTACAAGTATATAACTACTATAATACTGCTCCTATGTAAAGATATATACTACTATAATACTGCTCCTATGTACAAGAATATAACAACTATAATACTGCTCCTATGTACAAGTATATAACTACTAATACTGCTCCTATGTACAAGAATATAACTGCTATAATACTGCTCCTATGTACAAGTAATTAACTAGTATAATACTGCCTCCTATGTACAAGAATATACTTACTATAATACTGCTATCTATGTACAAGAATATAACTACTATAATACTGCCTCCTATGTACAAGAATATAACTACTATAATGCTGCTCCTGTGTATAAGAATATAACTAATATAATACTGCTCCTATGTACAAGAATATAACAACTATAATACTGCTCCTATGTACAAGTATATAACTACTATAATACTGCTCCTATGTACAAGAATATAACTACTATAATACTGCTCCTGTGTATAAGAATATAACTACTATAATACTGCTCCTATGTACAGGAATATAACTACTATAATCCTGCTCCTATGTACAAGTATATAACTACTATAATACTGCCTCCTATGTACAAGAATATAACTGCTATAATACTGCTCCTATGTACAAGGATATAACTAGTATAATACTGCCTCCTATGTACAAGAATATACTTACTATAATACTGCTATCTATGTACAAGAATATAACTACTATAATACTGCCTCCTATGTACAAGAATATAACTACTATAATGCTGCTCCTGTGTATAAGAATATAACTAATATAATACTGCTCCTATGTACAAGTATATAACTACTATAATACTGCTTCTATGTACAAGTATATAACTACTATAATACTGCCTCTATGTACAAGAATATAACTACTATAATACTGCTCCTATGTACAAGAATATAACTACTATAATACTGCTCTTATGTACAAGAATATAACTACTATAATACTGCTCCTATGTACAAGAATATTACTACTATAATACTGCCTCCTATGTACAAGAATATAACTACTATAATACGGCCTCCTGTGTACAAGAATATAACTACTATAATACTGCCTCCTATATACAAGAATATAACTACTATAATACTGCTCTTATGTACAAGAATATAACTACTATAATACTGCTCCTATGTACAAGAATATAACTACTATAATACTGCCTCCTATGTATAAGAATATAACTACTATAATACTGCTCCTGTGTATAAGAATATAACTATATAATACTGCTCCTATGTACAAGAATATAACTACTATAATACTGCTCCTATGTACAAGAATATAACTACTATAAAACTGCTCCTATGTATCAAGAATATAACTACTATAAACTGCTCCTATTACAGAATATAACTACTATAATACTGCTCCTGTGTACAAGAATATAAACTACTATAAAACTGCTCCTATGTACAAGAATATAACTACTATAAAACTGCTCCTATGTACAAGAATATAACTACTATAATACTGCTCCTGTGTACAAGAATATAACTACTATAATACTGCCTCCTATGTACAAGAATATAACTACTATATACGGCCTCCTGTGTACAAGAATATAAACTACTATAATACTGCCTCCTATGTACAAGAATATAACTACTATAATACTGCTCCTATGTACAAGAATATAACTACTATAAAACTGCCTCCTATGTACAAGAATATAACTACTATAATACTGCTCCTGTGTACAAGAATATAAACTACTATAATACTGCCTCCTATGTACAAGAATATAACTACTATAATACTGCTCCTATGTACAAGAATATAACTACTATAATACTGCTCTATGTACAAGAATATAACTACTATAATACTGCCTCCTATGTATAAGAATATAACTACTATAATACTGCCTCCTATGTACAAGAATATTACTACTATAATACTGCTTCTATGTACAAGTATATAACTACTATAATACTGCCTCCTATGTACAAGAATATAACTACTATAATACTGCTCCTATGTACAAGAATATAACTACTATAATACTGCTCCTATGTACAAGAATATAACTACTATAATACTGCTCCTATGTACAAGAGTATAACTACTATAATACTGTCTCCTATGTATAAGAATATAACTACTATAATACAGCTCCTATGAACAAGAATATAACAACTATAATACTGCTTCTATGTACAAGTATATAACTACTATAATACTGCCTCCTATGTACAAGAATATAACTACTATAATACTGCTCCTATGTACAAGAATATAACTACTATAATACTGCTCCTATGTACAAGAATATAACTACTATAATACTGCTCCTATGTACAAGAGTATAACTACTATAATACTGTCTCCTATGTACAAGAGTATAACTACTATAATACTGCTCCTATGAACAAGAATATAACAACTATAATACTGCCTCCTATGTACAAGAATATACTTACTATAATACTGCTATCTATGTACAAGAATATAACAACTATAATACTGCCTCCTATGTACAAGAATATATCTACTATAATACTGTCTTCCTATGTATTAAGAATATAACTACTTATAATACTGCCTCCTATGTACAAGAATATAACTACTATAATACTGCTCCTATGTACAAGAATATAACTACTATAATACTGCTTCCTATGTACAAGAATATAACTACTATAATACTGCTCCTATGTACAAGAATATAACTACTATAATACTGCTCTTATGTACAAGAATATAACTACTATAATACTTGCCTCCTATGTACAAGGAATATAACTACTATAATACTGCTCCTATGTATAAGAATATAACTACTATAATACTGCTCCTATATACAAGAATGTAACTATTATAATACTGCTCCTATGTACAAGAATATAACTACTATAATACTGCTCCTATGTACAAGAATATAACTACTATAATACTGCTTCCTATGTACAAGACATATATACTACATATAATACTGCCTCCTATGTGTAAGAAAAAAAAATTATAACCTAACTATAATTACTGCCTCCATATGTACAAGAATATAACTACTATAATACTGCTCCTATGTACCAAGAATATAAATACTACTATAATACTGCCTCCTATGTACCAAGAATGTATAATACTATAATACTGCTCCTATGTACAAGAATATAACTACTATAATACTGTTCCTATGTACAAGAATATAACTACTGTAATACTGCTCCTATGTACAAGAATATAAGTACTATAATACTGCTCCTATGTAGGATGATATAACTTCTAGTAGGAGAATGCTGTTATATGGCTGTTCTCCTGTGGACATACCTGTTAGCTGGCATATAGATGGGATACCTCTGTGTCAATGTTTTGGTCTGATCGCTGACCCCAGTTCCACCACAGCTGCTTTGTACAGGAACTGGATGATCCCCATTACAGTTGTTGTCAGGTAGCAGTTAATCTACACTCATCACACCGAGGTTAAACTCTGTGACCGCCATCTGTCTGATCAGAGCCTGAGGCTAGAAGCAGAGGAGATGAGGTTACACAGATATTGGTGTATGTAGACGCACAGGTACAGAGTTGTGTTTGGGGTTTCTTTTGCTTTGCTTCTATTTTACCTTTGTTCCATTTTTTCCAGTTTAGATATAAACCATATTTTACTGCTTGGAAAAGCTGGAGCTTCTCGTGGTTATACTCCAGCCACACCCAAAGCTGCATTCAGAATTGTAATGCTTTCTGTGAAAGGCTTTGAGGACACAACATGTTATCCTGGTGCTGCTGGCTCAGTGTCTGTACTGTAGGATGCACATTCTGCTGCAGTGCATTGTGGGAGATGTAGTATTACACAGGCTACTTGTACAAAATATAATGTCGTCTGGGTAATGGGTTCCAGCCTTCATCCCCTGCAAGGACAAGATAAAATTTGGTCACCCTGCAGTCACCACTAGAGGGAGCTCTCTGCATTCAGTTTCCACATTCATTGTCGGCAGTGAGCTCCCTCTAGTGTTGATTGGTGGTAACACAATTCTATCCTAAGGAGTGGATTTGGAGCTCTGTTTCGGAAAAATTGAAATATTAAGAAATGACATGCTCTTTAATTCCTGGATATATTCTGCGGAGTGTCTCCGGTGTCCCAGGGGAACGCCCCTGTCAGTCTGTGGTTGTACTGGCCGATTACAATGTGTTCCTAAACAGGCAGCGCTCATTAGTTGGACCACACAGGCAGCCGCCTGACTTTGGGAACATCAGCTCTGGAGCATAATGGAAAAGACGTGGAGCGCTTTGGACAGACATTTTGTCCCATCACAGATGGATATTGATAACAGATGTAGAGGAGACGCCCCCTCCCAGCCCCCGCCGCTTCACTCTCCCAAAATATGTCCCATTTTGGTGCTTTATATAGAAAAAGATTGTTCTTTTCATTCAAGTCTCCATTCAGCTCTGCTTCTGGGAAAGCTGGGTGAGCATTACAACAGCTCGCATAGGGCTTTCACCCAGCTTTCCTAGAGTCTGAATGGCAGATATAATTAGTCACACAACGGTACAGTGACGACCCCATACCGCTGGATAATTAGGCAGCTCTGCCATCCGGGTATCGGATAAGCCCTAGGCAAGGGCCCCATTTTGAGTCTGGAATAGGGGCCCCTCACCTGAACACATGGACAGTCTTGGGGTATTCAAATTCTGCAGCTAAACAAGGCCAATCAGCAACTTCTGCTAAATGTGGGATTGCAGACAGCCTGGAATTTGAATCTGCCGACCACCACTAGTGGACTGTATAGCGGTACTATTTAGTGCTGGTGTTATAGTACTTTAGTGTTTGGGGCTGTTATTTGTCACTGTATGTTGGTAATATTGGGGCAGTGTGTGATGGTAGTATTAGATTACTCTATTAGAATTATTTGAGCGCTGTATATTGATATTTTTGGCCACTATATGATGATACTATTTGAGTGCTGTATGGGTGTATTATTGAATATGGTATGATAGTATTATTGAGCATTGTATATTGGTGGTATTTGAGCATTGTATTTGTTGGTATTATTTAAGCATTGTATGGTGGTGTTATTTTAGAACTGTATGTATTTGGGCACCGTATGTTGGTATTATTTGGTCACAGTTTGTTAGAATTATTTGGAGCTCTGTATGGTGGTAGTATTTGATAACTCTATATTAGAATTATTTGAGAACTGTATATTAATGCTTTTGACCACTGTATGATGATACTATTTGAGTGCCATATCGGTGTATTATTTGACAATGGTATGATGGTATTATTTGACCATTATATATTGGTATTATTTGAGCACTGTATGTATTTAGGCACTGTATGTTTGGTATTATTTGAGCACTGTATGTATTTAGGCACTGTACAGTATGTTGGTATTATTTGAGCACTGTATGTATTTAGGCACTGTATGTTGGTATTATTTGAGCACTGTATGTATTTAGGCACTGTATGTTGGTATTATTTGAGCACTGTATGTATTTAGGCACTGTATGTTGGTATTATTTGAGCACTGTATGTATTTAGGCATGTATGTTGTATTATTTGAGCACTGTATGTATTTAGGCACTGTATGTTGGTATTATTTGAGCACTGTATGTATTTAGGCACTGTATGTTTGTATTATTTGAGCACTGTATGTATTTAGGCACTGTATGTTGGTATTATTTGAGCACTGTATGTATTTAGGCACTGTATGTTGGTATTATTTGAGCACTGTATGTATTTAGGCACTGTATGTTGGTATTATTTGAGCACTGTATGTACTTGGGCACTGTATGTTGGTATTATTTTTGAGCACTGTATATACTTAGGCACTGTATGTTGGTATTATTTGAGCACTGTATGTATTTAGGCACTGTATGTTGGTATTATTTGAGCACTGTATGTATTTAGGCACTGTATGTTGGTATTATTTGAGCACTGTATGTATTTAGGCACTGTATGTTGGTATTATTTGAGCACTGTATGTATTTAGGCACTGTATGTTGGTATTATTTGAGCACTGTATGTATTTAGGCACTGTATGTTGTATTATTTGAGCACTGTATGTATTTAGGCACTGTATGTTTGGTATTATTTGAGCACTGTAATGTATTATAGGGCACTGTATGTTTGGTATTATTTGAGCACTGTATGTATTTAGGCACTGTATGTTTGTATTATTTGAGCACTGTATGTATTTAGGCACTGTATGTTGGTATTATTTGAGCACTGTGTGTATTTAGGCACTGTATGTTGGTATTATTTGAGCACTGTATGTACTTGGGCACTGTATGTTGGTATTATTTGAGCACTGTGTGTATTTAGGCACTGTATGTTTGCATTATTTGAGCACTGTATGCACTTGGGCACTGTATGTTGGTATTATTTGGTCACCATATGTTGGTGCTTTGTTTGATACTGCTACTTAGGCACTGCACAATAAATTACATCGTAGTGTATGGTGGTGGCAGCATTTTTTATGGGGTTTAGGGAACTGTATAAAAGTTATGACCAATCTGGGCACCATACTATGTGGCGCTTATACTTTGGCAGTGTATGGTGCGTTTATCTGTACACATTATGACAGTACAGGCGCCATCTGACTTTGTAATCTGCCCTGACTCTTGCTTTGCCCACCTATGTAGTGGTGCCAGGCAGGTTGCTCTTCTGCACCTTACCTCGTATTATGTCAAGGGGCTGGGACTGGCGTGTAACGTGTTTGATTCTTACACGTCCACATACATATTCATCATGCTAAGGATGTTTGACAGGATCTGTATTTGTGGTGTGTAGAATTAGCAGAGCTTTGGGTTTGTTTTCTTTGCTTACATGATGATGGGAGTCGCGTCCTCACCCGCATATGTGTTTAAGGAAAAGTTAAATACGTGTGGACGGCTGAGAAACAGTTTAGCCGTAGGGGAGGGCAGGGGTTGTAGTCACGCCAAGACCCTGGTGTCTGACGAGCCCAAAGATCTCCCCAGCTCATACAAGGACAGCAGGACTATACGGCAGTGCAGAAGGGTCATACAGTTGCACAGAAATAGATTAGGTGTAATAATCAAATTAGGGGCCTAAGGGCCTCAACTTTATATAAGCCCTAAACTTTATTGTGTTCAGCTATTTCTTATCAGTTTCTAGGAAAGCTGGGTGACAATCAAATCGGCCACGTCACTACAGCCAGTTGCGTGAAAATTCTGTTACATCATCAGAAGCCTCCAGATTTTGAAACTTTTAAGAACTCTGAGTGCTTGACGATATGTGGCCTACAAGTTATTTCTGGTGGGTCTCACCTGCCACATCATGGATACAACACACTGTAAAGAAGCCTTCAGAAGCGAAAACAAAAGTCTGGATTCAGGAAGCTCCACCTCTGCAGACCAAGCTCTCAAATGCTCCACCCATGAGGAGCGGTTTGCCAAATACAAAATTGGACATTTGACTAGAACCATTTTGGTAAAGAGTCTAAATTCTTCTCCTGTTCCTACAGTCATGAAAAGGATTGATTATAGGTGTTATCTAACACCAACACCTAATCCAGTCCAAGATATCAGTCATTATAATAATTTTTTATATCATTTGTAGAATTATAAATACTTTCCTTTTATAAGGTTGCATTTTTTCTATTTTTTTTTACTTTACATTATTGCATATCATTTTAATTTATAATATATTTTATCAAACGGATTATTCTACCATATTTTTATTCCGTTGCTTAATTATTATTTTATTACTATTATTATAATTTATGTGTATGTAAATTAACTTATTATTTCATATTATTGTTATTTTGCATTTGTTTTATTATTTAGATTGTGTAACTTATAATTTTGTCATGTTTTCTGCTCCATTATTACTTTTACTATTTTACATTATTATTTTATATTAGTTTTATTAGTTAGAATGTATAAATTATTATTTTGGAATTTCTTGTACTCTATTATTGTTTTACATTATCACTATTATTTTTTTTATTATTTTGCATTATTATTTTACATTCTCACTATTATTTTTTTATTATTTTACATTATTATTTTACATTAGTGTCATTTAGAATGTATAATTTACTATTGTGGAAATTTTTTTTTTACTGAAATGTTTTATTATTTCACATTATTATTATTTTATATCAGTTTTATTATTATTTAGAATGTATAACTTATTATTTTGGAATTTTTCCTACTCTATGGTTATTTTTATCATTTTACATTATTACTATTATTTTCATTATATATATATATTATTACATTACTTTTTATTATTTACAATGTATAACTTATTCTTATGGAATTTCTTCTACTCTGGTTATTTTTATTATTTTAGATTATTAGTATTTTTATGTTATATTATTATTTTACATTACTTTTATTATTTACAATGTATAATTTATTTATTTTGATGTTTTATTATTATTTTGAGTTTTATTATTATTATGTTTTTTTTTCGGTTAGATTAGATATACCCAAGCTGCAAAACAGGAACTTTCTGCTCATGCAACCTGCTGAATCTTCTCATTGTCCTGTGGAGAGAAATCAAATTACGAAACAAACTGTCGATCGGAAGAGCAATTGTTCCCTGATCGCTGTACTAAGGGTCATATGACATGTCATGTATACAGTACTTCTAAATTTGAATACGTTTAACTCTGCGAGGGAGGAATCTCCTGAGGGCCCGTGTGATAGAACACCATCTATAAGTGTCAGTGGGAACCATCCATCCCGCCAGATGCCTCTACACGCACAATGGGTGAGATGGGAACATGACACTGAGAATCAGCAATTTGTACACCTCAAGGATCGGATTAATGGGCCTGTCCTCAAGTGACAGCTCTGCAGGGGACAAAGCCCTGAATATGGAAAGTAACAAAACCAGGGGAATGCTGGAGGCCGGGTTACCTGGGTGGGTCTGTGGGACCGAGGAGAGAGACAAAAGGACAAGAATGATAATGCAGTGGGTGCAGAAGAATGAGGAAATCAGAATTTCTTCAATAACTTTTCTTACAACAGACAAAAAAAAAAGCAACATTAACTTAAAGGGGTTGTCCGACAAAAAATATATTCTACAGTTTCAAACCAGCACCTGGATCTGAATACTTTTGTAATTGCATGTAATTAAAAACTTAGCATAGCCACTGAGTTATTCAATAAAAAGTATCTGTATAGCGCCACCTGCTGTTTGTTTCTCATTTCTGACCTGCTCACTGAGTAGGCCGCACATGCTCAGTTTCATCCTTTAACTGCCTACTGAGATGTGATAGGGAGAGCTGAGACACGCCTCCTTAGCTGTGATAGGGAGAGCTGAGACACGCCTCCTGAGCTGTGATAGGAAGAGCTGAGACATGCCTCCTGAGCTGTGATAGGAAGAGCTGAGACATGCCTCCTTAGCTGTCATAGGGAGAGCTGAGACACACCTCCTGAGCTGTGATAGGAAGAGCTAAGACACGCCTCCCGAGCTGTGATAGGAAGAGCTGAGACACACCTCCTGAGCTGTGATAGGAAGAGCTAAGACACGCCTCCCGAGCTGTGATAGGGAGAGCTGAGACACGCCTCCTGAGCTGTGATAGGGAGAGCTGAGACACGCCCTCTGTGCTGTGATAGGGGGATCTGAGACACGCCTCCTGAGCTGTGATAGGAAGAGCTGAGACACGCCTCCTGAGCTGTGATAGGGAGAGCTGACATGCCCCCTGAGCTGCAGCAGAAAAGGCACTCCCCTTGAGCTTTCAGCTTGATATAAATGGGGAGATCTCTGGACCCACTTGAGGTACAGGGCTGGTTCCAGCTTTGTTAGAGATTGTCATGTTCTATATGATGTCTGATTTTCATTTTCTACATTACTCATGGGATAACCCCTTTAAAAGCACTTCACAGTAGTGACCAGACTTTAAAAAGGGTGATCCAAATGAAAGTATTTTCATGGATAGGTGATACAAGGGTAGTCAGACAGCAAATACACCTTTGCTAGTCACTAGAGACTAATAAACCTAATGCTCAGGCACCTTCCAACCGGAGAGGTTGCCTTGAATAGCCAGAGACCGCCAGCCACTGGAGAGACTGCCGCGCCCTAAGGCAGCAGGCATGCAGACCACAGAGGATGCTGGCGATCAGAGAGCCACGGCCAAGGAGAGGAGAAAGGGCCCGGACACCAGGGTTGTCAGCACAACATGGAGCTTACTGTCACAACTACGAAACCTGCCCCCTATTAGTGTGCAGTGGATGACTTGACCAGGGCTGGAAGTTGGAAATAGACCCACAGTCGGGCCAGGATTTGCGGCAGTAACATGGATGCTACAGTGATCCCACATTAAAGGGGTTTTCCTGCTTGCACTTGTATGTTTTAAAATAACCATTACTGACTGTAGCTGTGATTTTCTAATGTATTTCTTTTACTTTTATTCCTCCTATCTCCATGTGCATGCAGCGCTATCCTATTTCCTGTGATATCATGCCGATGGGCAGGGCAGTGGAAGAGGAGTGTCTATCGCTAGTTGGTTGGGTGGAGCTATAAACAAGCAGGGTGTTAGGGGCGGGGCTGGAGCTGTGCATCATGGGTTTGGTTGGATACAGGAACAGGAAGTGCTACCAAAAGGATTGGTTCACATGGTGAAAAGGAGTCAGGGAGCTCCAAACTGGGGGTAAAAAAAAAAAGACATGGGGAAGCAACTACATGAGCATGTCTGTTAGACACCATAGTAATCCCGGAAAACCCCTTTAAAGGAGGTCACGTTGCAGGCAGCATGTTATAGGGAAGGAGGAGCTGAGCAGATCGATACAAGGCTTTGGAGTCCAGGAGGCGGTCCTATCAGTGATTGTCAGCCTTCCCTCTATGACTGTGCATACAGAGAGAGCCGTCAATCACTGATAGGACCGCCTCCTGGACTTCAAAGAATGAGCAGGGATTTAACCCCTTCATCCCCGGGCGATTTTCATTTGTTTTTTTTACTTCCTTCTTTCCTGCAGTCATATCTTTTTTATTGTTTCATTCACTTTGCACTTTCCAATGGCACAATTAATGTAGTGGGTTGCAGGAAAAAAATTCCAGATAGGACAAAATTGGATAAAAACACAGTTTTATGGCTTTTGTTTTTACGCATTCCTGATGCGGTAAAAGTGACCTGTTGATTTCATTCTCTGGGTCGGTACGATTACAGAGGAACCACATATGTGCAGATTTTCTTGTGTTTTAATACTTAAAAATAAAAGAACTTTGGAAAAAAAAATAATGTTTCATCACCATAACTTTTTATATTGTCTACGGAGCTGTGTGAGGGTTCAATTTTTTGCAGGAAGATTTGTACTTTTTATTGATAAAAAAAACTGCATACACTCCACAGAATTTATCAGTTTCTATTCAATTTTTTGGGGGGCGAAGTGAAGCAAGGAAAATAAAAAGGCAAATTGGCCCGTTCATCATATGGGATAGATATGTTTATACTGGAATAGTTACTGCGTTTTGGGACACGGCAATGTCTATGATCTTTACTTTTTTTTGCTCATTTTTATTATGTGGAAAGGAGGATGATTTGAATTTTAACATATTGTTAATATTTTTTGTACCTTTTTATTTTTTTCCATCACCTTGCATTAGCATCCCTGTGTATGGAAGAGTCGTAATGTTCTTATGGAGCCCTGACACCTGCAGGCCATCATAAGAACTACAGCTGCAATAGACTGGGATCCTTCCTAAGACTCCAGGCTATTAAAAAGAACGAATGGCTTCCCCGATCTCACAGGGAAAGCCGCCTCAAGTCTGCGGTCAGCGTTATCACCGACTGCAGACTTTAGCCCCAGGGTTATTTACTTTAAAAAAAAAAGACGACTGAGGGGAGATGTAATAGCTATGTATAAATATATCAGAGGTCAGTACAGAGATCTCTCCCATCATCTATTTATCCCCAGGACTGTGACTGTGACGAGGGGACATCCTCTGCGTCTGGAGGAAAGAAGGTTTGTACACAAAACATAGAAGAGGATTCTTTACGGTAAGAGCAGTGAGACTATGGAACTCTCTGCCTGAGGAGGTGGTGATGGTAAGTTCACTATAAGAGATCAGGAGGGACCTGGATGTATTTCTGGAGGTAATAATATTACAGGTTATAGTTACTAGAGAGGGGTCGTTGATCCAGGGAGTTATTCTGATGCCTGATTGGAGTCGGGAAGGAATTTTTTCCCCTAAAGTGAGGAAATTTGGCTTCTACCTCACAGGGTTTTTTTGCCTTCCTCTGGATCAACTTGTAGGAAAACAGGAAGAACTGGATGGACGGAGGGATTTTTTCGGCCTTATAAACTATGTCACTAGGTGGCTGCTGTTTAAAATGGGAATCATCTTTAAAGACTCAACCAGCGCCATACGTGTACAGCACTGGTCGTAAAGGGGTTATATGAATAAATTACAAGTTTTACTTAACCTTTTACAATAAAACTGCTCACCTTCTCCTGCTCTATAACAAGGTACCTGTCACATAAATGAGGCCCCATGTTGACAGGCATCCTACTAGACCTTGCAGGATGTAATGGCTATACAAAGATGGAAGACGTTGGGGGTCTGTATTAGGCCTCGTTGATGACATCACAACCAGATGGCACGGCCCCATCTGAAGGGGTTAAATGGCCAGGACTAAAGTTATCTCCACTCTTAGGCCTCTTCCATGAACGATACGGATTGTGTCAGGGTGCGTTCAGTGCAACTCGCACCATCTCACAAGCAAGTTCAGTTTTGTTTGCGTTCAGTATTTCAGTTTTTTCCGCCCTCGGGTTCAATGTGTTTTTCATTCATGTGAAAAAAAAAATCTGAAAATTTACATACATCATCTCCTAGCAACCATCAGTGTAAAACGCATTGTACCCGGACTGCATCCAGGTTACATCCGGATGTAATGCATTTTTCACTGAAGCCCCATTCACTTCTATGGGGCCAGGGCTTCATGAAAACGCAGAATATAGCACAGGCTGCGATTCTCATGCAACGCAGAAGTGATGCGTGAAAAACAATTCTCACGTGCACAGACCTATCGAAATGAATGGGTCAGGATTCAGTGCGGGTGCCGGGCGTTCACGTCACGCATCGCACCCGTGCGGAAAACTCACTCGTGTGAAAGGGGCCTTAGATGTTACTGCTGATACCCGCTGCTGATGGTGCACATTCAGCCTCTGAGCTCACGCTATCACAATGCTGTAAAAGTGCACCATACTTCCTTAAAGGGGTCCTCTCACTTCAGTAAGTGGCATTTATCATGTAGAGAAAGTTAATACAAGCCACTTACTAATGTATTGTGATTCTCCTTATTGCTTCCTTTCCTGGCTGGATTAATTTTTCCATCACATTATACACTGTTCGTTTCCATGGTTACGATCACCCTATAATCCAGGCATGGCCAACCTGCGGCTCTCCAGCTGTTGTAAAACTACAATTCCCACCATGCCCTGCTGTAGGCTGATAGCTGAAGGCAGTCCGGGCATGCTGGGAGTTGTAGTTTTGCAACAGCTGGAGAGCCTCAGGTTGGCCATCCCTGCTATAATCCATCAGTGGTGGTCGTGCTTGCACAATATAAGAAAAAGCGTCAGCCTCTCTGGTGGC
Source organism: Rhinella marina (assembly GCA_900303285.1). Lineage (NCBI taxonomy): Eukaryota > Metazoa > Chordata > Amphibia > Anura > Bufonidae > Rhinella > Rhinella marina. Next base: position 22,786 of record ONZH01006318.1, on the reverse strand, counting down.
CGGGACCGTGGGAGCGCACATAGGCCGGTGCTTTGTATATATTGTGCAAGCACGACCCCCACTGATGGATTGCAGTGTGGTCGTAACCATGGAAACGAGCAGTGTATAATGTTATGGAAAAATGAATCCAGCCAGAAAAATGGACAATCACATTACATTAGTAAGTGCCTTGTAGTAACTTTCTCTACATGATAAATGCCACTTGCTGAAGTGAGAGGACCCCTTTAAGGCCCACCTGCCCATGATAAAATAGTAGATCATGGGCCGGGAAGGTGTAAAAAACCACTTTAAGTGGAAGTGAATACCATCATCTAGTAACACGTGGTGGATACAGTTAAGAAACAGTCCTTGAAGTTGATGTGTTAGAAGCAGAAAAATTAGGTTTGCCAAATTGTGATGGCTAGATGACTGGGTCGGAGTGTCTCTCCCATGGCCTGTCGTGTGGGGAGATCCCAGTATCCAGTGATTAGTATCCACCAAAAGTCATTGGGGAAAAAAAAAAAAAAAGACAGTTGGTGACAGGACTCATGGATGTGCATGGGGACCATAGACAAGCCCAGGGATCAGCAACCTCCGGCACTACAACTCCCAGAATCCTTTCACTTCTGTGGGAGTAAGAAGAGCAGTCGAGCATGTTTGCATGATGGGAGTTGTAGTGCTGAAGGTTGCTGATCCCTGGACTAGCCTGTCTGAGGTGAATGATGTGAAGCTTCTCCCTGGATCTCACGTGAGGCCCCAATCAATCAGGCGTCTCCCGCTGGAACATCATGGCGTCACATGAGACGAATTCCGGCGTTTGCTCGTGTTCTCGTTCCCTCAATAAGACTTATTATATCGGCGCCGTATCCAAGGACAACCGAACAACGAGACATAAGAATTCCATAGGGCCGGCACAAAAATGTCGCCAAGAAATTTGCAAAACATTTTCTGCTTTTAATAATTTGCCATCTGCTGAACAGTCGCCGTTCGGAATGTCGGTAAAAGCTTTATGCTAAGGACGCGCGTCCGTCCCGCAGATGTTTACGTTGCATAAGAAACGTCATTAATTGCTGCATATTTTCATGCCTGTTTAAGAAAACTCGACGTCCGCGGCCCAACGCACGTGTGAACATGGACGACCTCCAGCCAAACAGCTCGTTCCAATTACCGCAGCGGAGCCTGGAGGCGGTGACGCCAGAGGGACGCGGTCCAGAACATACCAAGGGGAGCGGGAGCAGGGGGGGCAGGGCAGAAGAGGTGATGGGTAGACACTGGGCCATGCTGCACAACTTTACTATGTCTGAGGCTATCCACAGACATGACCACAGAACCTGCCGCTGCGGATGGCCGCGGTCCTGCCTAACGTGAAGACCTCTCCTGCCTGAACCATTGACCTTCGTTCACCAGGAATACATTTATTAAGGACAGTCATTACATATGTACAAAGCAAAGCAGTATAGAAGATATATAAAACACAAGACGTCTTAAAGGGAAACCCCGGAGATGGGCCCCTAGACGGCGGTGCCTCTCTCCAGGTTCTGTTTGATCTCGGCCGTGTACTTCCCATAAAACCTCTCCGCCTTCTTGTTGAACTTCGCGTTCCTCTCATTGATGTAATCGATATCAGCGTCATCGTTGTACGCCCGGCGGCGACTGTATTTCTCGCGTTTCTCAATCCTGCGACACAGAAAAACAAATTACTTACCATTTTTATGGTAAAAGAAACCCGTTACGTGTCACTATGGGCTGATCAGAGAGTGCAATGGGAGCTGTAGAAATCTACATACAGTGAGCTCCCCCTAGTGGTGACTGCAGTCAGGCATAAAAAAGAAATTACTTTGTTTTTTTAACAAATCTATATTAACCCCCATACGCTTTTTTACTTTTTTATTGAATAAAAATCCCATTAAAAAATTAAGCTTTTTTTCCCATTGAAAATACACTTTTCAATGAAAAAAAAAATAGCAAAAAAATAAATAAAAAAATCTCCCCCATATATTTTGTATTGCCGCGTCCATAAAAACCCGGACTATGTAAATATCACAAAAATTATTCCCTAAGTTAAATGGTGAAAAAAAAAAATATATATACAGAATTGCTAATTTATTCTTAGTTGCCACAGAAAAAAAAACGTAATAACAAGCGATCAATTGCAAATTTTGCAAAATTTTTCTCTTTTTTTTTTTTTAAAAAAAAAAAATGTTTTTATTGCAAAAAAAAAAAAATTGCAAAACGCAAAAAAATAAAATAAAAAACACTATGTATTTGGTATCACTATAATCGTATTGACTCAGAGAATAAAGATATCATGTCATTTATACCGAAAAATGAACGCCGCAAAATTTATAACTAAAAATGCAGTGGCAGTATTGCAGTTTTTCCCCATCTCCCTCCCAGAAAGAGTTAATAAAAGTTAGAGAGTTATGTGTGCCCCAAAATGGTGCCATTAAAAACTACAACTTGTCCTGCAAAAAATAAGCCCTCATACAGCTATACAGATGGAAAAATGAAAAAGTTATAACTCTTGGAACGAGACAATGAAAAAAGAAAAAAAAAAACAAAAAACAAAACCGCTTGGTCAGTAAAGGGTTAATTCTCTACAGTAATGGGGGATTTGTGATGCCATGACTGCAGACAATACAATCAGGCACCCCCTGGGTTTCCTGGGATCCAGGTCTGATCTCTTAGGATTCCCCTGATCATCAGGGTGTATTCATTAGGATCCTCTCATCCTTTACTGAATAAAGTGTGTATTAAAGGGGATGTCCCATCGCTAGGATCAGCCTCCATTATATCCATTATATCGCTAGGATCAGCCTCCATTGTCTGATAGGTCCCGCTGGAACCCGCACCTATATATTGAGAATAGAGACCCCAAAGTGAAGGAGGGCGCACCTATAAGACACTGGGGACATATCCTAGCGATATGCCCCCATTGTCTATGATGGAAATAACCCTTTAATGTGCGGCAAAGGTGGTGGTTAGAACATCTCCGTTACACTGGCATCGGCCCCTAGAGGTACGGCTGCACAGGGCCCCCAGCACAGAAAATGAGAGAACATGCGGCAGCGAAGAATAAGTACTTACTGCTTCTCCAGGTCGGTGACCATTCTGTCAACGCCTTCCTGGGACGGGACGTGTGTTCCATGGTAGAGAGTGTCAGACGTCGGGTAGAAGCTTTCACCTCTAGAATAAATGAGCACAGAGCACAGTGTGTTATACACAGAATATAATGCACCGCCAGCAGAATAGTGCAGATTATATATACATATATACACATAATAAATAACGCTGACAGCTATACAGGTCTTGCGATGCACTTGAATCCATTTTACCCAGTGAGAGGTCACATCATTGGGCTGAGAGAAGCAGGATGGTTGTTTTCATGAACTGCAAACCATTTAGGCAGTTCTGCCCGCGCTGTTAGGAGTTAGTAGTGATATGAGGACACTAACAGCTCAACGACTTGTGCAGGACATCACACTGCCACAACATGTGTTCCTCTCATGGCAGGGCTGGCAACTTGCATTTATCAGCAGGATAATGATCGCCCACATACAGCGAGGGTTTCCCAGGAATGTCTCCTCCAGATTACAACACTGGAGGAGACTAAGGAGTCTAAGGCATGGGATGTTCTTTAGCAGATACAGTCTTGGGTAGGTGCTGTATATATATCTATACTCTGTATATATTACTTACTGTTTGTCTCGCTCCTTCTCATACTCCTCCATGTCCGGTTTGATCTGTCTCGTCAGTCTCTGGTACTGTCGCAGTTGTGCAGCTGCATAATCTGTCAAGAACAAGTCATGTACATGAACGGCTTAAGACCCCCCCCGTACAGGAGACAGCAGGAGGCCGCCATAATAAAAGCCATAACCCACAGACTGTTTGGTGCCTTTGACCCTATGGCTCTGATGATCCTGGGTCACCTAGCTGCCACCCCCCAATTTCAGCCTTTACTGGTCCCATAGCAGCAGTCTTCAGCGACCTACCTGAGAATCCCATATCTGGGTTCTTTTTCTTCTTCTTCCTCTCCCACCTGTCGGCCTCCTCTGCGCTGATCTCCAGTAGTTTCGCTCTCTTGTAATCCACCCCATTAGCAGCACATTCCTAGGTCGGAGCACAAGACTAAGGTGAGGAGCGGACTCTCATCGCTCCATCTGTATCAGGGACGGCCAACCTGCTGCTCTCCTCCAGCTGCTGTAAAACTACAACTCCCACCATGCCCTGCTGCAGGCAGATAGCTGTAGGCAAGGTGGGCATGCTGGGAGTTGTAGTTTTGTAACCGCTCCCTGATCTCTCTGGATTCCCTGACGTACGTTACGAGCGCACACTTACCCTCTTCCGTTCCTCCTCCTTTAGCTCCCACTCCAGTCGAGCTTTCCGAGCCTCCCAGTTGCTGGGTAACTTCTGCCTCTTGTCCTCCTCCACCACTTCCTGGTGATTCAGTTTTCGTGCTTCATTCTGTAAAATGAACAATTAATTTAAATTTTTTTTTTTTTTAATTTCCAGTATCTGTACGTCAGAAAGACTGACGGGCGGATACAGAGGGGTGTTACCCTGCTAAGTAGATGGCCCGAGATTCCGACCCCCACCGATCTGATACCGATGGTTTATCCTGAGGAAAGGTCATCAATATGCTGATCCTAGAAAACCCGTTTAATTCAATTCTCCCATAAGTTAAATGAAAAAACAAAAAAATTCCCATGCTATCCACGCCAATATAAAAGGTCGCCACAGCCGCCTATCTGTATATACACCAAGTGTAAACATTTCGGAAGCAAAATCGGGAACCCGTTCTGATGCTATTTTTTGACTGTTAGTTTACAAACGTACAGAATAAGGACGTATTCACACGACTGCGCTGTGTTTTGTAGTCTGCATATTGCGGATCTGCAAAACACGGATGCCGTCCGCGTGCATTACGCAATTTGCGGAACGGGCAGGCCCATTCTAGAAACGACTATTCTCGTCCGGACAAGAATAGGACACGCTTTACATGTTTTGTGGGGCTGCAGACCAGAACAACGGATGCGGATACAATTGAAATGAATGGGTCCGCACCTGTTCCGCAAAAATCGCAGTATGGATGCGGAACCATTCATACGGTCGTGTGAATAAACCCTAAAGAACTAAAAATTAAAAAAAAAAAAAAAAAAAAACTTTGTATACTTTACGCATAATAAAATGCAGAAAAGAAAAAAATAGTTACTGTACTTTTCGCTTTATAAGACGCACTTTTTTCCCCAAAAGTAGGGGGGAAATGGCCGTGCGTCTTATAAAGCGAATACTAGTAAGTATTAGGTGCCGGGAGCGGGGAAACATACTCACCCTCCTGCGCTGCAGCTCTGCTCCGGCGCTCCTCTGTCTTCTCTGGCAGGCGCTCCACTGTCCTGACCTCATACAGCATCAGGACGTAGTGTACGCAGTCAGGTGATAGTGCAGCGCCGGCAGGAGAAGACAAAGGAGCGCCGGAGCGGAGCCGCGGCGCAGGAGAGGTAAGAAAGGTTTTTATTTTATCCATATGGGGCTGATCTGAGGTCTGACATGGAGAGCTGATATGAGGTGTGATGAAAAATATTTTTTCTTATTTTCCTACTCTAGAATCTGGGGTGCATCTTATAAAGTGAAAAATACAGTATATTAAAAAAAGTATTAAAAAACAATCGGGAAAAATGCTAGAAAACGTACTTTTGCAGCCCAACATAAAGTTAGAGCCATTAGGGCTAGTTTCGCATCTGCGTTTTTAAATCTGGCAGAGGAACAACCTTCCTGTTTTCACAGTATGCGGCATGGCCAGATAGGGATCCAGCGGTGCACTGACTAAAGTGGGATCAAAAACCGCTGCGGTAGTCAATGGGGTCCACGTGTGAATGGCAGTATCCAGCTACGCCTGATATGGTGAAAGGCTTTACCCTTGTGCTGGTAAAAACGCCTCACTAACCACTTGTGCAACATTTGATCAGACGTGTCTGGTCATTAAAGGGTTAATGAGGTCAATGAATTTGTCTCTAGGGCCTGACAATCCAACGTCTGCTGCTTCTACATTGATGGCCTTTCCTACGCTGTTCACTGCGGTCCAACACCACACTGGAGTTCCCCACTGATGACAAAAATCAGGGTCAGAGCCCCTGAAGTAGCGGGTGTGGCGGTCACACATATACGGGACTGCAGATAGAAGCGGAGTACAGCGCTTGGCTATCCCTGGCGATGAAAGGAGCAGCAGTGCGCATGTTTGACCGGCTCTCCAGGGGCTCTGGCACCTCATCTTTGTGATGGTCGGGGGTCCCAGCACCGATCAGATACTGATCTCATATTCTGTGGATACAGGAGAAGTTCTTACAGAGGACCGCCCCTGTTAAAGGGGCTTTAAAGGGATACACAGATTATCAGCACAGGAGAGAGATTTGTGCTGCCGGTGTATAACACTAGGTGTAGCCGTCCCTGCCGTCAGTCTGGGTAATCTGAATGGCCCAGCTGCCTGACAACCTCATATAATGGACTGGCGTCTAGATTGTCAGACGCACCCCAGCGGCTGGGCTCGGACTGTCCCTGTTCTCCCGTGGTCCCCATCACATACGTCGCCCTGAGAACAGGACACGTTTCTCACCCTTTTCAGATGCAGCTCTCGGAATTTTCTTAAGCGCTCCTCCCGTTTCTGCGCAGCCAGATCTTCTGCCGATGTCGACGGCCCCTCGTCCTCTGAAGACGCCTGCGAATATTCAGAAGATGTCAAGTTATTTAAAGAGACAGAAAGCTCCCAGCTCTGCTCACTGTGCAGGCGTCTACTGCTCGCTGTTATCTGCCATTCCAGGCTAGGGAGAGGCTGTCAGTGGGAGGACTGGGAGCAAGTGCAGAAAATCCCCAATACGCCCCCCAGAGGATCGCCAAATAAACTGCGGTGAAGAACTACAAGTCCAGGCATAACATGAATGAACCATGCTGAAAAACTGCAAATCCAAGCACAGTCTGAAACACAGCAGTTAAAATCAAAAAGCCTCAGCACAAACCAAAAAGACAACAGTGAGGAACTACAAGGCCCAGCAGAGCCCACAAGACAGCGATTAAGAACTACAAGGCCCAGCAGAGCCCACAAGACAGCGACGAAGAACTACAAGACCTAGCAGAGCCCACAAGACAGTGGTGAAGAACCACAAGACCCAGCAGAGCTCAAAAGACAGCAGCGAAGAACTACAAGACCCAGGAGAGCCCACAAAACAGCGATGAAGAACCACAAGGCCCAGCAGAGCCCACAAGACAGCGACGAAGAACTACAAGGCCCAGCAGAGCCCATAAGACAGCGATTAAGAACTACAAGGCCCAGCAGAGCCCACAAAACAGCGACGATGAACCACAAGGTCCAGCAGAGCTCGAAAGACAGCGGCAAAGAACTACAAGGCCCAGCAGAGCTCACAAGACAGCGGTGAAGAACCACAAGACCCAGCAGAGCTCGAAAGACAGTGGTGAAGAACCACAAGTCCCAGCAGAGCTCGAAAGACAGCGGTGAAGAACCACAAGGCCCAGCAGAGCCCACAAGACAGCAGCGAAGAACTACATGGCCCAGCAGAGCCCACAAGACAGCGGCAAAGAACTACAAGACCCAGCAGAGCTCACAAGACAGCAGCCAAGAGCCACAAGGCCCAGCAGAGCCCGAAAGACAGCAGCCAAGAACCACAAGGCCCAGCAGAGCCCACAAGACAGCGGCAAAGAACCACAAGGCCCAGCAGAGCCCACAAGACAGCGGCAAAGAACCACAAGGCCCAGCAGTGCCCACAAGACAGCGGCAAAGAACCACAAGGCCCAGCAGAGCACACAAGACAGCCGCGAAGAACCACAAGGCCCAGCAGTGCCCACAAGACAGCGGCCAAAGAACCACAAGGCCCAGCAGAGCACACAAGACAGCCGCGAAGAACCACAAGACTCAGCAGAGCTCGAAAGACAGCCGCGAAGAACTACAAAGCCCAGCAGAGCCCACAAGACAGCGGCAAAGAACTACAAAGCCCAGCAGAGCCCACAAGACAGCGGCAAAGAACTACAAGACCCAGCAGAGCCCACAAGACAGCGGCAAAGAACTACAAGGCCCAGCAGAGCCCACAAGACAGCGGCAAAGAACTACAAGGCCCAGCAGAGCCCACAAGACAGCGGCAAAGAACTACAAGGCCCAACAGAGCTCACAAGACGGCGGTGAAGAACCACAAGGCCCAGCAGAGCCCGAAAGACAGCAGCCAAGAACCACAAGGCCCAGCAGAGCCCACAAGACAGCAGCCAAGAACCACAAGGCCCAGCAGAGCCCACAAAACAGCGGTGAAGAACCACAAGGTCCAGCAGAGCCCACAAGACAGCGGCAAAGAACTACAAGGCCCAGCAGAGCCCACAAGACAGCGGCAAAGAACTACAATGTCCAGCAGAGCCAAAAACAGCAGTGAAGAACCACAAGGCCGTGTAGAACCACAAGACCCAGCAGAGTTCGAAAGACAGCAGCAAAGAACTACAAGTCCCTGTATAACATAACAGACTACACTAAACAACTACAACTCCAGGCATACCAAACACATCAGAATTCGGACCTGCTGAGCGTAGTAGTCCGCACAGCCAGCTATCACCCCCAGAATCCTGACTACAACACCTGCCCTCCCCCAGCTCGTATAGAGCCCCCTACACCTCCCTCCGCTGTGCCCAGGGGTCCCTTACACCCGCTCACCTGCTCCCTATCTTCCACTTCTTTGCCCTCGGTCGCCATCTTGATTCTAAATCCAGAGAAACTTCCGCCCTCACTACGTTAAGCAGACGTGAGGGCGTTACGTGCGTGTGACGTACTTCCGGCGCGTCCTATCACCAGGCACCACTAGTGTCTCCTAGCAACGGGAGACGCGAACATGGCGGCCACGGTGAGTGTAATGTATGAGATGAGGGGAGTGAGGCTTATAATGGGTAATTAACATAGAATAATAGTAATAGTGTAATACTGGTACTGGTAATTACCACCATGTGTATAACAGACAGTACGCCAATATATTACACAAACACGGGGGCTTCCTTCCAGCAACAGCGCCTCCCCTGTCCATAGGCTGTGCCTGGTATTGCAGTGCAGCTCCACTGAAGTAAATGGGACTGAGCTGCAATACCGCATGCCACCAGTGGACCGGCGTGGCGCTGCTACTGAAGGGAAGCAGCCATGTTTTTCTGACTTGATTTTCCACTTGTTATTTCTATGGTTATGATTATTTTATCCATCTATTTCCAGTGAGTTAATGCAGGGAGATGGGGCAGATCGCTGCTGAGCAGGAGCGCTCCTATCTGCTTCAGCTGCTGTAAAAGATAATGACACATAATGTATATTTCTATACAGGTCATAGAGGAGCAGATCCAGAAGTGTGGCTACAAGACGGACAGCGACGTGTGCGAGCTCTACCTGGGCAGAAGGTAAGTACCACAGCCAGGATGTGTACATCACTATGTATGTTCTATCTATCTGTTCTGAGAAGACTGGAGCCCATTACACCCTGAAGAGGTCCCAGCTCCGTATGAACACCCCTGGTTTTGGAATGATATATCCGGCAAGCTCATAGAGGCGCGATGATTGCGGGTTCACATACTACTGTGATGGTGAAAGACCTCAGCTCCCCACGTGCTAGACAAGGTTGGGGGTCAGCCCTCCACTTGGGTGTTGATCATTATTAATCAGATTTTTTAGCGTTACCTCATCACCAGGTCCCATCTTCTCCATCTCCCTGCAGAGGACTCAGAGACGTCGCCGACCTGTCAAGGTTTCGCTTGTTAAAATATCTGTGGCTCAACCATAACAAGGTAATAAAATACAGTCCTACGAAAGTCCTATCAGCCCCCCTCCCCATCTTCTTCCTCCAGTATAATAAACTATAGCGCTGGGCCTTTTACTCGGAGCATCCAGCCTCACATGACTCTAGGGAAGTCACATTGGTTTGGGCATTATTAATCAGATTTTTCTGAAAATACTGTCAATTTGTGGACATCGCAAGATGGAAACAACGAGGGGGCGTTTATCCAAATGTCAGTTTTGTTTAGGCCTGTTGGTCCTCAGTTTTTCATAGGACCAATGTGTCCCAGTCTGATACATAGATGATGTGGCCGTTCTTTACATATTAATCTCAGGCTAACAATCCCAGTTTCCAGCCTCTAATTAATCTTGTTGAAATTTTTAAATTCACAATGGCTTTAGAAGCTGCTGCTTGGCATTGAGTGCTGCTGAGCTTACTACTGACCAACCACATTGTAACAATTAACCAAAGTCACCTGTAAATGTCCCATGAGGGTCAGTGTAGATGCGGAAAGGGTCTTGTGGGACGTTGGCCGCCTTACGCCAATGGTGGGAACTGAAGGGCGCACTGCCACCCCTGACTGCAACAACAGACGGGCTTTGCCACTTTACAGTTCACTGTGCCCCTTCATCCCGACTCATGGGGTTTTGAATATCTACCGTATATTGGGTATTCAGTTGAAGTCATGTTGCTGGTGTGTGTTCCTCAGACGTTTTCATTTTTTATTTCAGATAACAAAGGTAGACTTTCTGAGCGGTAATTTCCGGCTGACAGAGTTATATCTGAACCACAATGACCTCCGTGATATTACAGGTACAGGTCCGAAGTGACTACATGTGTCATCCTGCGCTCCAGTAACAGATACATCATGTATTATACTCCAGAGCTGCACTCACTATTCTGCTGGTGCAGTCACTGTGTACATACATTACATTACTTATCCTGTACTGATCCTGAGTTACATCTTGTATTATACTCCAGAGCTGCACTCACTATTCTGCTGGTGCAGTCACTGTGTACATACATTACTTATCCTGTACTGATCCTGAGTTACATCCTGTATTATACTCCAGAGCTGCACTCACTATTCTGCTGGTGGAGTCACTGTGTACATACATTACTTATCCTGTACTGATCCTGAGTTACATCCTGTATTATACTCCAGAGCTGCACTCACTATTCTGCTGGTGCAGTCACTGTGTACATACATTACTTATCCTGTACTGATCCTGAGTTACATCCTGTATTATACTCCAGAGCTGCACTCACTATTCTGCTGGTGCAGTCACTGTGTACATACATTACTTATCCTGTACTGATCCTGAGTTACATCCTGTATTATACTCCAGAGCTGCACTCACTATTCTGCTGGTGCAGTCATTGTGTACATACATTACATTACTTATCCTGTACTGATCCTGAGTTACATCCTGTATTATACTTCAGAGCTGCACTCACTATTCTGCTGGTGCAGTCACTGTGTACATACATTACATTACTTATCCTGTACTGATCCTGAGTTACATCCTGTATTATACTCCAGAGCTGCACTCACTATTCTGCTGGTGCAGTCACTGTGTACATACATTACTTATCCTGTACTGATCCTGAGTTACATCCTGTATTATACTCCAGAGCTGCACTCATTATTCTGCTGGTGTAGTCACTGTGTACACTGCTCTAGAGTATAATACAGGATGTAACTCAGGATCAGTACAGGATAAGTAATGTATGTACACAGTGACTGCACCAGCAGAATAGTGAGTGCAGCTCTGGAGTATAATACAGGATGTAACTCAGGATCAGTACAGGATAAGTAATGTAATGTACACAGTGACATACTCCAGAGCTGCACTCACTATTCTGCTGGTGCAGTCACTGTGTACATACATTACTTATCCTGTACTGATCCTGAGTTACATCCTGTATTATACTCCAGAGCTGCACTCACTATTCTGCTGGTTCAGTCACTGTGTACATACATTACATTACTTATCCTGTACTGATCCTGAGTTACATCCTGTATTATACTCCAGAGCTGCACTCATTATTCTGCTGGTGTAGTCACTGTGTACACTGCTCTGGAGTATAATACAGGATGTAACTCAGGATCAGTGTAGGATAAGTAATGTATGTACACAGTGACTGCACCAGCAGAATAGTGAGTACAGCTCTGGAATATAATACAGGATGTAACTAAGAATCAGTACAGGATAAGTAATGTATGTACACAGTGACTGCACCAGCAGAATAGTGAGTGCAGCTCTGGAGTATAATACAGGATGTAACTCAGGATCAGTACAGGATAAGTAATGTATGTACACAGTGACTGCACCAGCAGAATAGTGAGTGCAGCTCTGGAGTATAATACAGGATGTAACTCAGGATCAGTACAGGATAAGTAATGAATGTACACAGTTTCTGCACCAGTAGAATAGTGAGTGCAGCTCTGGAGTATAATACAGGATGTAACTCAGGATCAGTACAGGATAAGTAATGTATGTACACAGTGACTCCACCAGCAGAATAGTGAGTGCAGCTCTGGAGTATAATACAGGATGTAACTCAGGATCAGTACAGGATAAGTAATGTATGTACACAGTGACTGCACCAGCAGAATAGTGAGTGCAGCTCTGGAGTATAATACAGGATGTAACTCAGCATCAGTACAGGATAAGTAATGTATGTACACAGTGACTCCACCAGCAGAATAGTGAGTGCAGCTCTGGAGTATAATACAGGATGTAACTCAGGATCAGTACAGGATAAGGGCTCATGCACACGAACGTATTTTCTTTCCGCGTCCGTTCCGTTTTTTTTGCGGACCGTATGCGGAACCATTCACTTCAATGGGTCCGCAAAAAAAAACGGAAGGTACTCCGTGTGCATTCCGTTTTCCTATGTCCATATTTCCGTTCCGCAAAAAAGTAGAACATGTCCTATTATTGTCCGCATTACGGACAAGGATAGTACTGTTCTATTAGGGGCCAGCTGTTCCGTTCCGCAAAATACGGAATGCACACAGATGTCATCCGTTTTTTTTGCGGATCCCTTTTTGCGGACCGCAAAATACATACGTCGTGTGCATGAGCCCTAAGTAATGTATGTACACAGTGACTACACCAGCAGAATAGTGAGTGCAGCTCTGGAGTATAATACAGGATATAACTCAGGATCAGTACAGGATAAGTAATAAATGTACACAGTGACTGCACCAGCAGAATAGTGAGTGCAGCTCTGGAGTATAATACAGGATGTAACTCAGGATCAGTACAGGATAAGTAATGTATGTACACAGTGACTACACCAGCAGGATAGTGAGTGCAGCTCTGGAGTATAATACAGGATATAACTCAGGATCAGTACAGGAGAAGTAATGTATGTACACAGTGACTTCACCAGCAGAATAGTGAGTTCAGCTCTGGAGTATAATACAGGCTTTGATCATATGTGGACATGATGAAACATTCCATCTATATCTTGCAGTTTTTATCCATCATGCTCTATTATTCTGATTCCTTTGTGAAGACTTTTCTGTCGACCTTTAATTGCGATCTCCTGATCAGACATTCGCGGTGTCTTTTTTCCCATTATGGCAGAACACAGTCGGCTAGCGGCTGCAGTTAATTTGGTTACATATGGCGGTGTGTAGAGCAGTGATTTATCTGGAGCTGTGAGATAATCCTGCTTTCAGCTCCGCTTTCTTTCACGGTCGGTGGATTTGCCTTTGATTTCTTTACACTTTCCATTAGGAGGATCAGAGTGAGGATGGAGCCGGGTGTCAGATACGTGATTGCTCAGATCTGTGCCGCCCGTCCGGGGGCCGGGGAGTGATATAACACAGGGACCCACGGGGGTTTTCTGTTTTCTGAGCCATTATCTGTTTCTAGGAAATTTGTGTGAAAGTCGGGCAGATGGTGACACTGGTGACATCAGAGGCATCTGCTGACCTCATGAGGGCAGTGGGGGAGAATGGAGAATGTGGAAGAAGCAGGTCCCCAGCAGCACAGAGTATTTCAGGAGTGCAGTGTGCTGATATTTAGGGAGGGTCCCCAGCAGCACAGAGTATTTCAGGAGAGGGCTGTGCTAATCTTGTGGGAAATAATAAACTGAGAGATACATAGTGGAAGGACAAGGGTACTTAGCATCACAGAGTATTTCAGGAGAGGAGTGTCCTGATATTTAGGGAGGGTCCCAGCAGCACAGAGTATTTCAGGAGAGGAGTATCCTGACATTTAGGGAGGGTCCCAGCAGCACAGAGTATTTCAGGAGAGGAGTATCCTGATATTTAGGGAGGGTCCCAGCAGCACAGAGTATTTCAGGAGAGGAGTATCCTGACATTTAGGGAGGGTCCCAGCAGCACAGAGTATTTCAGGAGAGGAGGATCCTGACATTTAGGGAAGGTCCCCAGCAGCACAGAGTATTTCAGGAGAGGAGTATCCTGACATTTAGGGAGGGTCTCCAGCAGCACAGAGTATTTCAGGAGAGGAGTATCCTGACATTTAGGGAAGGTCCCCAGCAGCACAGAGTATTTCAGGAGAGGAGTATCCTGACATTTAGGGAGGGTCTCCAGCAGCACAGAGTATTTCAGGAGAGGAGTATCCTGACATTTAGGGAGGGTCTCCAGCAGCACAGAGTATTTCAGGAGAGGGCTGTGCTAATCTTGTGGGAGGTAACAAACTGAGAGTTACATAGTGGAAGGACAAGGGTACTCAGCATCACAGAGTATTTCAGGAGTGCAGTGTTCTGATATTTAGGGAGGTTGCGAACTTAAAGTTATTTGATGGAAATAGTAGGGCCCCAGCAGCACAGAGTATTTCTGGAGTGGATGCTGGTAATCTTTTGGGAGGTTGTTGACTGTATGTTGCGTAGTGCGAGGGGCGGAGTCCCCAGCAGCACAGAGTGTTTCAGTAGAGGACTGTGCTGATCTTGTGGAATGAAAGTTACCTTGCAGAAGTGGTATTGATCCATCAGAAGCACAGAGTATTTCAGGAGAAGAATATGCCGACATTAGGGGGGAGGGGGGGCCACAGATGGAAAGTTACATAGTGGAAAGGTTAGTGATACACTAGCTGCACAGAGTATTTCAGGAGAGGAGCGTGCTGATCTTTAGGGAGGTCACATTTGGAGACTTGCGTAGTGGAAGGTGAAGGTTTCCCCAGCAGCACAGAGTTTTTCAGGAGAGGATGGTGCTGACATAGTGGGGAAGCGGGGGGGGGGTCACAGACTGAAAGCTATGTAGTGGAAGGGGTAGTGATCCACCAGCAGCACAGAGTATTTCAGGAGAGTGGTGTGCCGATCTTTAGGGAGACTTGCGTAATGGATGGTGAAGGTTTCCCCAGCAGCACAGAGTGTTTCAGTAGAGGAGTGTTCTGATATTGTGGAAAGTTGCAGACTGAAAGTGGAAGGGTAGTGATCCACCAGCAGCACAAAGGATTTCAGGAGAGGAGTCTGCTGATCTTATGGGAGATTCCAGACTGAAAGTTATATAGGCAAAGGGCCATGGCCCCCAGCAGCACAGAGTATTTCTGGACGGGAGTGTGCTGCTCTATTGGGGGACGGTAACCTGACTGTGATGATGACAGGTCGGTCGTATTCCTTGGGGCCCTCTCTGATTTCCGGTAGATGTCACCGTCATTGGTAATCTCTTCCTTCTCTCTCTCATCTCCAGGATCTCTGAAGCATCTCACTTCATTACAGACACTGATGCTGAACGACAACCATCTGACCAATCTGCAGGCCGCCATGAAGGAGCTGAGAGGAATGACGAATCTCCGCGTTCTAAGTAACGGGCGCCCGGATCAGTTCTGTATCTCACGCGCACGCTGACTAGTATCATGAGATCAGAAGACGCAGCATAGATAGCAGCGGGCGCCATTCATTCTGTAGGGGAAGATGTGGACGCCCCTCAGCTTACTCCCCGCAGCCATCAGTGCTGGTTGTGTGATTACTGGAGTGCAGTGCACTTCTCCAAAAAGTGTCCCGGCACAGACCGAGTGTCTTCATGATATCTGATCCAACATGGCTCCGGCATTAGTGCAGCTACATATTAATAGGGGCTGTTATTCAGTCCAGGATATGCACCGTAGTTTGGACAACATAGGAGGCAGTGAAATCATGTCAGAGCTCCCTGGTGATCTAGGGTAGTGGAGGGGTTGTGCCAACCTCCTTGTTGTACAGGGTAGTGAAGGGGTTAATACCTGGCTAGCTGGTGGTTAATATGGTAGTGTAAAAATGAATGCCAGCTTCTCTGGTATTTAAGAGCAGGTGATGGGTTTATGCAAGCCTCCCTGGTTATCTAGGGTAGCTGTCGGCCTTCTTGGTTATCTAGGGTGGTGGATGGGTTAATTCCAGCTTTCCTGGTGGTCTGGGATAACAGAGTGGTTAATAGCAGCTTCCCTCTTAGTCTACGGTAATAGAGAGTTTAATACCAGTTTACCTGGTGGTCTCAGGTAGTACAGAGGTTACCAGCTTCTCTAGTGTTCTAGCATAGTAGAGAGATTTATACTTGGTATCCTGGTGGCCGAGGGTAGTAGAGGGGTTAATACCTGATATCCTGGAGGTCGAGGGGTTTATACCTGATATCCTGGTGGTCGAGGATAGTAGAGGGGTTTATAACTGATATCCTGGTGGTTGAGGATAGTAGAGGGGTTTATACCTGATATCCTGGTGGTCGAGGGGTAGTAGAGGGGTTTATACTGATATCCTGAGGGTGGTCGAGGGGTTTATACCTGATATCCTGGTGGTCAAGGGTAGTAGAGGGGTTTATACCTGATATCCTGGTGGTTGAGGGTAGTAGAGAGGTTTATACCTGATATCCTGGTGGTCGAGGGTTGGTAGTACGGGGTTTATACCTGATATCCTGTGGTTGAGGGTAGTAGAGAGGTTTATACCTGATATCCTGGTGATTAGAGGGGTTTATACCTGATATCCTGTGGTCAGGTGTAGGGGTTTATACCTGATATCGGTGGTTGAAGGGTAGTAGAGGGTTTATACCTGATATCCTGTGGTCGAGGGTTAGAGGGTAGAGGGGTTTTATACCTGATATCCTGGTGGTCAAGGGTAGCAGAGGGGTTTATACCTGATATCCATGGTGGTTGAAGGTAGTAGAGAGGTTTATACCTGATATCGTGGTCTAGGTAGTGGGTCTAGGGTAGTAGAGGGGTTTATACCTGATATCCTGGTGGTCTAGAGGGGTAGGGTAGTAGAGGGGTTTATACCTGATATCCTGGTGGTTGAGGTAGTAGAGGGTTTATACCTGATATCCTGGTGGTTGAGGGTAGTAGAGGGGTTTATACCTGATATCCTGGTGGTTGA
Source organism: Rhinella marina (assembly GCA_900303285.1). Classification (NCBI taxonomy): domain Eukaryota; kingdom Metazoa; phylum Chordata; class Amphibia; order Anura; family Bufonidae; genus Rhinella; species Rhinella marina. The sequence continues at coordinate 5,693 of ONZH01006318.1, read as the reverse complement.
GGGTAGTAGAGGGGTTTATACCTGATATCCTGGTGGTTGAGGGTAGTAGAGGGGTTTATACCTGATATCCTGGTGGTTGAGGGTAGTAGAGGGTTTATACCTGATATTCTGGTGGTTGAGGGTAGTAGAGGGGTTTTATACCTGATATCCTGGTAGTGGTTGAGGGGTAGGTAGTAGAGGGGTTTATACCTGATATCCTGGTGGTGCTGAGGGTAGTAGAGGGGTTTATACCTGATATCCTGTAGTGGTTGATCGGTAGTAGAGGGTTTATACCTGATATCCTGGTGGTGAGGGTAGTAGAGGGGTTTATACCTGATATCCTGGTGGTTGAGGGTAGTTAGAGGGGTTTATACCTGATATCCTGGTGGTTGAGTGGTAGTAGAGGGGTTTATACCTGATATCCTGGTCCTGGTTGAGGGTAGTAGAGGGGTATACCTGATACCGGTAGTAGAGGGTTTATACTGATATCCTGGTGGTTGAGGTAGTAGAGAGGGTTTATACCTGATATCCTGGTGGTTGAGGGTAGTAGAGGGGTTTATACCTGATATCCTGGTGGTTTGATATGGTAGTAGTAGAGGGGTTTATACCTGATATCTGGTGGTTGATGGTAGTAGAGGGGTTTTTATATCCGAGGTAGTGTTTATACCTATATCCTGGTGGTTGAGGGTAGTAGAGGGGTTTTATACCTGATATCCTGGTGGTTGAGGGTAGTAGAGGGGTTTTATACCTGATATCCTGGTGGTGCTGAGGGTAGTAGGGTTTATACCTGATATCCTGGTGGTGGTTGTGGTAGTAGAGGGGTTTATACCTGATATCCTGGTGGTCGAGGTAGTAGAGGGGTTTATACCTGATATCCTGGTGGTTGAGGGTAGTAGAGGGGTTTATACCTGATATCCTGGTGGTTGAGGGTAGTAGAGGGGTTTATACCTGATATCCTGGTGGTTGAGGGTAGTAGAGGGGTTTATACCTGATATCCTGGTGGTTGAGGGTAGTAGAGGGGTTTATACTGATATCCTGGTGGTTGATGAGGGTAGGTAGAGGGGTTTATACCTGATATCCTGGTGGTTGAGGTAGTAGAGGGGTTTATACCTGATATCCTGGTGGTTGATGGTGGGGGTAGTAGAGGGGTTTATACCTGATATCCTGGTGGTTGAGGGTAGTAGAGGGTTTTATTTATATCTGAGGGTAGTGAGAGGGTTTATACCTGATATCCTGGTGGTTGAGGGTAGTAGAGGGGTTTATACCTGATATCCTGGTGGTTGAGGGTAGTAGAGGGGTTTATACCTGAATCCTGGTGGTTTGAGGGTAGAGGGGTTTATACCTGATATCCTGGATATCCCTGGTGATAGGGTAGTAGAGGGGTTTATACCTGATATCCTGGTGGTTGAGGGTAGTAGAGGGTTTATACCTGATATCCTGGTGGTCGAGGGGTAGTAGAGAGGTTTATACCTGATATCCTGGTGGTTGGTAGTAGAGGGGTTTATACCTGATATCCTGGTGGTTGAGGGTAGTAGAGGGGTTTATACCTGATATCTGGTGGTTGAGGGTAGTAGAGGGGTTTATACCTGATATCCTGGTGGTAGTGAGATAGGGGTAGTAGAGGGTTTATACCTGATATCCTGGGTAGTAGGGGTTTATACCTGATATCCTGGTGGTGGTAGTGAGTTTATACTGATATCCTGGTGTTGTGGTAGTAGAGGGGGTTTACCTGATATCCTGGTGGTCGGGGTAGTAGGGAGTTTATACCTGATATTGGTTTTACCAAGGTAGTTAGAGGGGTTTATACCTGATATCCTGGTGGTTGAGGTAGTAGAGGGGTTATACCTGATATCCTGGTGTCTAGGGTAGTAGAGGGGTTTATACCTGATATCCTGGTGGTATGGGTAGTAGAGGGGTTTATACCTGATATCCTGGTGGTTGAGGTAGTAGAGGGTTTATACCTTATATCCTGGGTCGAGGGTAGTAGAGGAGTTTATACCTGATATCCTGGTGTAGTAGAGGGGTTTTTATACCTGATATCCTGGTGGTCTGGGGTAGTAGAGGGTTTATACCTGATATCCTGGTGGTTGATGGTAGTAGAGGGGTTTATACCTGATATCCTGGTGGTCTGAGGGTAGTAGAGGGGTTTATACCTGATATCCTGGTGGTTGAGGGTAGTAGAGGGGTTTATACCTGATATCCTGGTGGGTTGAGGTAGTAGAGGGGTTTATACCTGGTGGTTGAGGGTAGTTGATATCCTGGTGGTTGAGGGTAGTAGAGGGGTTTATACCTGATATCCTGGTGGTTGAGGGTAGTAGAGGGGTTTATACCTGATATCCTGGTGGTTGAGGGTAGTAGAGGGGTTTATACCTGATATCCTGGTGGTTGAGGGTAGTAGAGGGTGAGGTTAGAGGGGTTTATACCTGATATCCTGGTGGTTGAGGGTAGTAGAGGGGTTTATACCTGATATCCTGGTGGGTTGAGAGTAGTAGAGGGGTTTATACCTGAATATCCTGGTGTCGGTTTATACCTTATCGGTGGTTTAGGGTAGTAGAGGGGTTTATACTGATAGGGTAGGGTAGCGAGGGGTTTATACCTGATATCCTGGTGGTTGTAGTAGAGGGGTTTATACCTGATATCCTGGTGGTAGGTAGTAGAGGGTTTTATCTGATATCTGGGGTTGAGGTAGTAGAGGGGTTATACCTGATATCCTGGTGGTTATGGGTAGTAGAGGGGTTTATACCTGATATTCCTGGTGGTTAGGGTAGTAGAGGGGTTTATAACCTGATATCCTGGTGGTTGAGGGTAGTAGAGGGTTTATACCTGATATCCTGGTGGTGGGTAGTAGAGGGGTTTATACCTAATATCCTGGTGGTCAAGGGTAGTAGAGGGGTTATTACCTGATATCGTGGTGGGTGCGGTAGTAGAGGGGTTTATACCTGATATCCTGGTGGTTTAGGGTAGTAGAGGGGTTTATACCTGATATCCTGGTGGGTAGGGTAGTAGAGGGGTTTATACCTGATATCCGTGGTTTATACCTGATATCCTGGTGGTCTAGGGTAGTTACAGGGGTTTATACCTGATATCTGGTGGTCGAGGGTAAGTAGAGGGGTTTATACCTGATATCCTGTAGTAGGGGGTAGATAGGGTAGTAGAGGGGTTTATACCTGATATCCTGGTAGTAGAGGGGTAACCTGATATCCTGGGGTAGGTAGTAGAGGGTTTATACCTGATATCCTGGTGGTTGTAGAGGGTAGTAGAGGGTTTATCTGATATCCTGGTGGTTGAGGGTAGTAGAGGGGTTTATACCGATATCCTGGTGGTTTGGAGTGGTTTATACCTGATATCTGGTGGTTATGGGTAGTAGAGGGGTTTATACCTGATATCCTGGTGGTTGGTGGTAGTAGAGGGGTTTATACCTGATATCCTGGTGGTTGTGGGTAGTAGAGGGTGTTTATACCTGATATCCTGGTGGTTAGTGAGGGTATAGAGTAGAGGGTTTATACCTGATATCCTGGTGGTTGTGGGTAGTAGAGGGGTTTATACCTGATATCCTGGTGGTTGAGGGTAGTAGAGGGGTTTATACCTGATATCCTGGTGGTTGTGGGTAGTAGAGGGTTTATACCTGATACCTTGGTTGTGGTAGTAGAGGGGTTTTATACTCTGATATCCTGGTGGTGAGGGTAGCTAGAGGGGTTTATACCTGATATCCTGGTGGTAGAGGGTAGTAGAGGGGTTTATATCTGATATCCTGGTGGTAGTAGAGGGGTACCTAGTAGTAGAGGGTTTATACCTGATATCCCTGATATGTAGTGGTGATATGGTAAGGTAGAGTTATACCTTTTATCCTGGTGGTCTAGGGTAGTAGAGGAGTTTATACCTGATATTCAGAAATCCTGCCAACCTATACCTACGATGGAAGGCAGCAATATGTGAACAGAGCCTTAATGTCAGCTTCCTTTATGGTCTATGGTATGGAAGCAGTTAATGGCAGCTTCCCTGGTGGTCTTGGTTAGTGATCCACCCTGTCATCCTTAGGGTTCTTGCACCACTACTTGTGTCTAGATGCTTCTCAGGAAACACGAAACAGAAGAATCCCGCGGCGCAAAGGAACCAGTCGATGGTAGTTAAGTCCAAATACGGTTCTGTATTAGCATGTACAACGCGTTTCAGGGGTTCAAGACCACCTTCATCAGGTACAGAAAGATGCTATATACATGCACAAACAGGACTGACATTTATATATACTGACAGGCTTGAAAAAAACGCCAAAATGACACAGGGGTGGAGAGGGGGAGGTCCTAGACCCCCATAGGGGTGTGGACACATTACATGACGGTCATTGTAAGGAAAAAGAAAAAAAAAAACAAACATCGGAGGGGGAGGTCCTTGACCTGCCCATAGGGGTGTGGACACATGAGCATGGGTAAAAGGTCCTTGTTAGTAAAAACATTGGAGAGACGGTGCCTCACTATTTAAGATACGCTAATTGTTAAAACCCAACCAAAATCATAAGTAAAAGCAATGATTTATTAATACTAAAAACATCCGTTGGTGCTGGTGTGAACATGTGATAGAGTTGAAGTCATGTGATCGGGCGTTACCTAGCAACAATACACTAGCTGCTAGAGTGTACCAAAAGACGGGAGGAGATCCATCCTAATAGTAAAAGAGCTAAAAGACTGAATGAATGGAGGCTGCCAGCATTGAATGAGGATGGGAGGGAGGCAAGGAGGGGTGAATGGTTTAAATAGAAACGGATGAAAAAAGAATGGAAGTTGATAGGAAGTTGACATTGGGAATAAGTAAAGTATTGGCTGAAAGAAAGGAGGAAGGGATGTTGGAGTATGAAGGAATATGTACAGATGGTAAATAAATAAAAGTGTGGTTACAGGGTGTGATAATGGATAATGGGGGTACAGTTTGAGGACCAGAGTAACTGGAGGGAGTATGAATTAAAAGAAATAGATATCATATAGGTATGATATAGGTCGTCACAGATTAATTTCAAAGGCTTCGTTAAGGCCCAGGGGGTTCAAGCAGTTCGGCTTATAGATCCAGAACATTTCTCTTTTCCGTAGGGTATGGATGGTATTATAACCCATAGGGTGGATCTGCTCGATTGGAAAGATGGAGAATCCAAAGAAAGAGCCTCCGTGTTTCTCAGCCACGCGCCTAGACACACTGTGGATAGTCCTTCCCACATATTTAAGGCCACAGGGCAAATCAGCAGATAAATAACATTGGTGGAATGCAGTTGAGATGTCCTTAATAGTGAAGATCTCGCCGTTCGATCCCTGGAAGGAGTTGGTCACACTTATGGACCTACAGCAAAGACACTTTGGTTGGCCACATTTGAAGCTTCCTGGGGGTCCGTTAATGCCTGTATCGGAGCAGTGATCAGGGCCTCGTTTGAGCTTGCTGGGTGCCAATAGGTTCTTCAACGTCTGTGCTCTACGATATATGAGCGGGGGTCTTATAGGTAGAGACTTGTTCAAGAAGGGATCGCTTCTCAGGATGTGCCAGTGCTTCATCAGATCTTCTGATGGCACTATGATATATTATTATATGAGGTAATAAAGCTTGTATTGTACTGCCTATCCGCTGCAGACACATTTTCCCCTTTCCTTGGAGAAGAGACAAGACTCCTGAGACAAGGCTCGGGCTCTGCTGTAAGCTGCCTCTAATCACTGCTGGAGGGAAACCCTCCTGTA
>ONZH01006317.1:0-59162 GCA_900303285.1 Rhinella marina | reverse complement strand
TGAGGACTGGAAGACTACATATAATATTACACATGTGAGGACTGAGAGACTTCATATAATATTACACATGTAAGGACTGGAAGACTACATATAATACACATGTGAGGACTGGAGAGACATATAATATTAACATGTGAGGACTGAGAGACTTCATATAATATGACACAATGTGAGGACTGGAAGACTAAATATAATATTACATGTGAGGACTGGAAGACTAATATATAAATTACACATGTACTAAATATAATATTACACATGTGAGGACTGAGAAGACTACATATAATATTACACATGTGAGGACTGAAGAGACTACATTATAATATTACACATGTGAGGACTGGAAGACTACATATACATATTACACATGTGAGGACTGGAAGACTACATATAATATTAAACATGTGAGGACTGGAGACTAAATATAATATTACACATGTGAGACTGGAAGACTATAATATCACACGTGAGAATACATATAATATTACAAATGTGAGGACTGAGAGACTTCATATAATATTACACATGTGAGGACTGAAGATAATATTACAATGTGAGGACTTATATAATATTACACATGTGAGGACTGGAGACTACATTATAATATTACAGACTTCACATGTGAGGACTGGAAGACTACATATATATTACACATGTGAGGACTGGAGACTACATAAATTACACATGTGAGGCGGAGGACTACATATTAAACATGTGAGGACTGGAAGACTACATATATACATGAAACTACATATAATATATGAAGAGGACATGAAGGACTGGAAGGCTACATATAATATTACACATGTGACTGACTGAGGACTGGAAGACTACATATGATATTACATGTTGAAGGACTGGAAGACTACACCTATAATATATTAACATGTGAGACTGAGAGACTACATATTAATATTAACCATGTGAGGACTGGAAGACTACATATAATATTAACATGTGAGGAGAACATATAATATTACACTGTGAGGACTGGAAGACTGCATATATATTACACATATGAGGACTGGAAGACTACATATAATTATTTACACAGGTCTGGAGACTGACTAATGGAAGGACTGGAGACTACATATGATATTACACATGTGGACTGGAAGACTGGGAAGACTACATATAATATTACACATGTGAGGACTGGAAGACACATATGTGAGGACTGGAAGACTACATATAATATCACATGTAAGGACTGGAACGACTATAATATTACACATGTAAGGACGTGGAAGGCTATATTACATGTGTGAGGACTGAACTACATTGTGAGGACTGGAAGACTATATACATGTGAACATACATATAATATTTAACATGTGAAGGACTGGAAGACTACAAATATTATGTAAAGACTGGAAGACTACATATATATTACACATGAAGACTGAAGGACTGGGAAGGCTATTACATGTGTGAGGACTGGAAACTACATATAATATTACACATGTGAGGACTGAGAGACTTCATATAATATTAAACATGTGAGGACTGGAAGACTACTTACACATGTGAGGACTGGAAGACTACATATAATATTACACATGTGAGGACTGGAAGACTACATATAATATTACACATGTAAGGACTGGAAGGCTACATATAATATTACACGTGTGAGGACTGGAAGACTACATATAATTACACGTGTGAGGATACTACATATAATATACACGTGAGGACTGGGAAGACTACATATAATATTACACATGTGAGGACTGGAAGACTACATATAATATTAAACATGTGAGGACTGGAAGACTACATATAATATGACACGTGTGAGGACTAGAAGACTACATATTTTTTTTTAAATCAGATAATTTTTTTATTGAAGTTTTACAATAAAATAAAAGTACTTAAAGGGGTTGTCCGGGTTCAGAGAAGAACCCGGACATACCTGCAATTTCACCCAGGCAGCCTGCCTGAAGAGGACATCGGAGCATCTCATGCTCCGATGCCCCCCCTTGCCCTGCGCTAGATCGCGCAGGGCAAGGTCTCTTGTTTTGTAAATACTCGTTGCCGGGCGGGTACTTCCGCCCGGCAGTGAGTTCGGTGACGTCACCGGCCTTAATGGGCCGGCTTTAGCGCTGCCCTAGCCGTTTTACTGGCTAGGGCAGCGCTGAAGCCTGTCCATCAGCGCCGATGACGTCACGACTCACTGCCGGGCGGAAGCCTCTGCCCGGCAGGGACCGGTACGTCACCGGAACCCGGCGAAATTCCTTTGCCCTGCGCTAATTAGCGCAGGGCAAAGGAGGGCATCGGAGCATAGGATGCTCCGATGCCCTCTTCAGGCGGGCTGCCTGGGTGAAATTGCAGGTATGTCCGGGTTCTTCTCTGAACCCGGACAACCCCTTTAACAATACAAAAACAGTCATATGTCATTTTTGAAAAGCAGAGCTGAAATACACAACATTAAGGATATACAGCATAGCAGATTTGGACCACTTGCTCCCTAGCATGGGAGTGAAAAGAAAACGACATCATCACAACTTGGGATGCTAGGAAATATAGCCACATATTTGGCACCGCTAACCCTCCCTTATTAATCGGTAATTGCAATTTTTGTAGCTTTATTCTGGGTACAGCAGCCTTCCAAAGCAGAGATCTAAACATGCGATCTATTATACTGAAAACATGTCCTGGTAGCCAACACGGAGAGTTATGTACTAAATAGAGCATTTGCGGCATTAACACCATTTTAATGAGATTAGCCCGTCCCGACAGAGACAGTTTCAAGGCATTCCAGGCTCTGATTTTGGATTGCCATTTATCCAGTAAAGGGACTACATTCAAAGAGATATAATCTCTGCAGTTATTGGTTACTGTAATGCCTAAGTATTTGAATTGAGACACCGCAGTTCTCCCACTCCATCCCCCCTCTCCCTCCGCCAACTATCCACTGACAAGATCACAGATTTTTCCCAGTTGATCCGGAGTCCAGAGTAGTCCCCGAAAGTGCGGATGAGAGTCATAGTGCTGATTAATGACTCCGAGGCGTCAGCCAAGAATATTAGCATATCATCCGCATACATGGCTATGCGTTCCTCTCTATCCCCAAACCTAAATCCCTTTAGATCAGATGACAATCTAATTTGCGATTCCAAGGGTTCCAGAGCAATTGCAAAAAGAAGGGGAGATAGAGGGCACCCCTGCCTTGTGCCCCTACCTAAACTGAAGAGGTCTGACGCTGAGCCGTTAGCTTATACACAGGCTCTTGGGGAGGTGTACAACAACTGCACCCATTGAATGAAAACAGGGCCAAATCCCATGTGTTTCATAACACTCCACAAATAAAGCCACTCCACGCTGTCGAATGCCTTAGCGGCATCAAGTGACAGCACTACTCTATTCCCACAATTCTCTGGAGCTATCTGTAAGTTTAGAAACAACCTTCGAAGGTTGATTGCGGTAGACTTGTTAGGCATAAAACCTGTTTGGTCTGGATGTATTATAGTCACAATAACCCTGGCAAGGCGCATTGATAGCACCTTAGCCAAGACCTTGACATCAGTAGGGAGAAGGGAGATAGGTCTGTAGGAGTCGGGAGCACATGGGTCCTTTCCTGGTTTGGGAAGAACTACAATAACAGCATCCCTCATGGACGGTGGAAGTGTCCCTTCCTGCAAAGCTGCATTAAACGTATTCAGCATATGCGGTAGCAATGCAGTGCCATATAATTTATACACCTCTGTGGGCAGCCCATCTAAACCAGGTGCTTTTTCGTTGGGCATAGCTTTAATAGCATTTTCAAGTTCTTCCAATTTAAGTGGAGAGTCTAGAAAAGACTTATGCGCCGGGGAGAGGTTTGGGAGCCTTATTCCAGCAATGTACGTGTCTATTTCTCCTGGCGGGATTCTTAATGTGGAGGCATAAAGGGACTCATAGTAGGATTTCAAAACCCTTAAAATATCCCTTGAGTCCCTATGTACCACCCCATCAATATCTCGTAATTGCGCAATATGTGCCGATCCCCGTTGTGACTGGATTATTTTGGCTAAAAGGCGGCCTATACCTTCACCTGCCTCAAAGTGTGCCTGCTTGAGAAAAAAGCGTTTATTTTCCGCCTTAGTTATCAAGTGATTTTTTAAATCATCCTGTTTCTGCTTCCATGACTGCAAAATCTGGGGGGAAGAGTCATTAATATACCCAGCTTCCAAGTCCGCAATTTCTTTTTTTAGGGCCATTTCTATCTTCATTTTTTTCTTTTTTATACGGGAGATTTCTTTAATGAATAGCCCTCTCAGGTAGGCTTTCATAGAGTCCCAAACCATTAATTGTGATGTAGACCCCACATTTATATCAAAGAATTCTCGGATCATATGATCAATAAGAATTCTAGGTATGATTCTCAACCAAAACGGATTCACTCGCCAAGAACACATCCCCTTCTCACAACGAGCCGGTTCCTGAAACACCACTAAGAGCGGAGAGTGGTCAGAAAGCGATCTCGGAAGGTATTTAACTTCAGATATATATTGCAATAGGTAATCCGAGCTCAAGGCGAGATCTATTCTGGAAAGTGAACCGTAAGTATTAGATTGACAGGAATACCCTCTATCCTCTGGATGTCTCAACCTCCATACATCAACGAGAGCTAGTTCTCTAAGCAGGTGCCCAAAAGTAGTAATATGGCTAGCCATTTGTAAATGGGATCCCCTAAATTTGTCCAAAGAGGCGTCTACATAAATATTAAAGTCCCCTATTAGAAAACACGGGAGATGCAGCTGGGTATGAACCTTTGCTAACATATTTCTGAGGACACTAGCAGAGTATGGTGGGGGTATATACAAGGCAATAAACAACAGTTCCTTTTCACATATTGTACAGTGCACAATGACATACCTGCCCTCCGCATCCACCACACTGGAGTGGCACAGAAACGGGATATCCTTATGCACCAGTACACTCACCCCTCTGGAATGTGCGGTATGGGTAGAATGAAAGCTATGACCCACCCATGCTTTATGTAACAATTGCACATTATTCGGCGTCAGGTGCGTCTCCTGCAATGTAACAATAGCCGGTTGGTATTTGTTGATCTGGTTAAAGACTGCCCATCTTTTATTGGGTTCCCCCATACCTCGCACATTCCAGGAAATTACCGTATATTTAGCCCCCATGATAACAGTGATTTTAATCAATGTTCAAAATTACCCCATTAGTCCCACCGTGATACGCATCACCCAGTAAGGAGAGCCATGCCATACGTCCAGAGTCACCCCCCCTGCCCCAACCCAAAAAAACAAAACCCCAAAATAACCAAGAAATCATTACCCCCCTCAAGAACGAGAGAGCGGGGCAAAAAGTGGCCAAAACTAGAATACCAACCGACAACCAGTACAACTGGGAAATATGTTATTCTCACTAGTCCTGCAAAACTAGAGCTAGCATCACCTCCCGCTGTTGAAAACAATTATGCACCCTTATAAAGTACAATCCAGACTAAAGTACTTCAGATATCAGAACGATTAGTCCACCACCAGCCAAACATACTGATATGGGCAACGTCCAACAAGCTGCTATCTAGACGTAGCGACTTACAGACCAAAGAGACAGTTCCTGTCAAGCAAGCAAAGAAAGAGTTTGTCGTGTTCACGATGTTGCCTCCTCTTGCAATGGTCTAGGACAGGCATCCCCAAACTGCGGCCCTCCAGCTGTTGTAAAACTACAACCCCCACCATGCCCTGCTGTAGACTGATGGCTGTAGGCCATCCAGGCATGCTGGGAGTTGTAGTTTTGCAACATCTGAAGGGCCACAGTTTGGGGATGCCTGGTCTAGGAGATGAAGCTCTTCGCTGGGCACGCAATTGATCCTCCGAGACGTCCAGCCAGTCCAGTGCATCTTGAGGTGAATTGAAGAAAGATATCTTCCCCAGAGCAGCAATCCGGAGCCTCGCTGGATAAATCATGGAGTAAGGGACCAGTAGATTCCTGAGGCGTCTTTTTCCATCCATAAATTGCACTCTGCGCTTTAGTATTTCTGCAGAGTAGTCTGGGAAAAAGGAAACTTTGACCCCATTCACTGTAATATCGCCTTTTTCTCTAGCTATTCGCAATATGATGTCGCGATCTTTATAATGCAGCAGCTTGACGAGCACCGGTCTTGGAGGGCTGCCTGGTGGAAGTGGGCACGCTCCACCGCGAACAACGGTGTGAGATGAGAGGCCCCAAACTCGGCCCTGAGCCATTTCTCAAAATACTATGACGGATTTTGATCCTCCATTTTTTCAGGGATGCCCAGGATTCTCACATTATTATGGCGTAGGCGGTTTTCTAGGTCATCCGTTTTATCATATAAAGCTGAGATCTCCTTGGAGTGTCTCCCTGTGACCCTCACCAACGGCGCCATTTTGTCTTCCACATCGCTAATGCTTTGTTCAGCAGCTTTCATTATGTCATTCACTTTATGTAGATCATTCCTGAGAAAGGTCAGATCAGTTTTTATACTACACACCTGTGTAGTCAATTGCATTAGAGTAGAATTACATAGCTTAATGGCCCCAAACACATCAGAGATAGTGGGCTCCTGTTGTTGCAGCAGCTCTTCACTTGGAGCAGCGTTCTCCTCCGTCATAACTTCATGACCTGCTACCCTGCCTGTTAGGAGCGGAGTAGTATCTGAACCTCCCCGCTCGTTATCTGTTGCTTCTCCCCACATACTTGGGGAAGGAGTCTCGCTGTGCCCACCAGGCTCACCTGCATCAGAGGGGTGGAGAGCAAACTTTTCCAGCCTGGCAGCGATGTCTCTCTGTTTTTCTTCTATCCTGCTGCGTGCCTGGGCGCCATCTTGGATCGCCGCTTCTTCCCCCTTCTGGCCTGTTTTGCGGCCTCTTGTCATGGTGAACGGCGTAAGACTGGCTAGGGAGCAACAGGTGGGAAACGAAGTGCCTCTGGGCAGCTTTCAGCCTCTACACGCGGCGGTAAGTCGGGCTTTCAGGGTGATTCGGCGATGTGTACAGCGGGAGCTAGTTCAGACGCGCCCGCTCACTCTGCCATCTGGCCACGCCCCCCCTGGAAGACTACATATAATATTACACGTGTGAGGACTGGAAGACTACATATAATATTACATATGTGAGGACTGAGAGACTACATATAATATTACACATGTGAGGACTGGAAGACTACATATAATATTACACGTGTGAGGACTGGAAGACTACATATAATATTACATATGTGAGGACTGAGAGACTACATATAATATTACACATGTGAGGACTGGAAGACTACATATAATATTACACATGTGAGGACTGAGAGACTACATATAATATTACACATGTGAGGACTGGAAGACTATATATATTACACGTTACACATGTGAGGACTGAGAGACTTCATATAATATTAAACATGTGAGGACTGGAAGACTACATATAATATTACACATGTGAGGACTGGAAAACTACATATAATATTACATATGTGAGGACTGAGAGACTACATATAATATTACACATGTGAGGACTGGAAGACTGCATATAATATTACACATGTGAGGACTGGAAGACTGCATATAATATTACACATGTGAGGACTGGAAGACTACATATAATATTACACATGTGAGGACTGGAAGACTACATATAATATTACACATGTGAGGACTGGAAAACTACATATAATATTACACATGTGAGGACTGGAAGACTACATATAATATTACATATGTGAGGACTGAGAGACTTCATATAATATTAAACATGTGAGGACTGGAAGACTACATATAATATTACATATGTGAGGACTGAGAGACTACATATAATATTACACATGTGAGGACTGGAAGACTGCCTATAATATTACACATGTGAGGACTGGAAAACTACATATAATATTACATATGTGAGGACTGAGAGACTGCATATAATATTACACATGTGAGGACTGGAAGACTGCATATAATATTACACATGTGAGGACTGGAAGACTGCATATAATATTACACATGTGAGGACTGGAAGACTACATATAATATTACACATGTGAGGACTGGAAAACTACATATAATATTACACATGTGAGGACTGGAAGACTACATATAATATTACACATGTGAGGACTGGAAGACTTCATATAATATTACACATGTGAGGACTGGAAGACTACATATAATATTACATATGTGAGGACTGAGAGACTTCATATAATATTAAACATGTGAGGACTGGAAGACTACATATAATATTACACATGTGAGGACTGGAAGACTACATATAATATTACACATGTGAGGACTGGAAGACTACATATAATATTACACATGTGAGGACTGGAAAACTACATATAATATTACATATGTGAGGACTGAGAGACTTCATATAATATTAAACATGTGAGGACTGGAAGACTACATATAATATTACACATGTGAGGACTGAGAGACTACATATAATATTACATATGTGAGGACTGATAGACTTCATATAATATTAAACATGTGAGGACTGGAAGACTACATATAATATTACACATGTGAGGACTGGAAGACTACATATAATATTACACGTGAGGACTGGAAGACTATATATATTACACGTTACACATGTGAAGTCTGTTAGACTACATATAATATTACACGTGAGGACTACATATAATATTACATGTGAGGACTGGAAGACCACATATATTACACATGGGTGTTCTGGAAGACTACATATAATATTACACACGTGTTGACTGGGAGCTTTCATATATTAGACGTGTGTTTCTATAACATGACGTTAGGACTGGGAGACTTCATGTGACAGAATACTCTAGCCTCCCCCTGGTTTCTCTCTACTTTGAAGGAGAGTTCATCCTCTTCACTATGTCTGCCTACACTGGATACTGCAGAGTTCCTCCTGCCTGTCACTAGGCGGCGTCTGCGCAGCCATATTATTCCCGTATAGCGGGAGAACCAATGAAATGCAAACATGGAAGAGAGTGGGACGCATCCCTCAGAAGTCAGGACTACAGACCGGAAGTCATTCAGTGGACGGAGGGATAACTTCCGGGGTCAGGCGGTGGCTGTTCAGTAAGTATCCAGTGTGAGGTTGGGTTCAGGTTTTCTCTGTAAATCCTCCATGATATCCTTTGTCTGGCTGCGTTGTATAGTATCGAGTGGAGCATTAATGGAGGGGGTTGAGTAGGCTGTGTTCGGCACCTCCTGCTGCAGTAGCAGCTTGGTTGTGTTATGGGAGATGTATATATAACTTTACACTCTGAATGTAGTGTTTCTCAATGTCCACTGTCAGATACATACAAGGCATCTGTACTGCACTGCATATGGAGGGACAGCAGGACAGTCGTTTGCCTCCCTGTATTAAAACTACTGTTCTGCTGCCCCCATATACAGTGTATCCAGTGGCCTCCTGTATGCTGGGCACTGCAGCTGTCCACTGTAGTGGGGCTGCAGGAGTGTGATACTTGCTGCTGTACCAGGCCTGGAGGGTATACTTTATCATTCTTTTTGGGCTTTGTATGGTTGTCATGGCAACTGTACCACGTAGTAAGCCCAGGTATCTCACTGCTTCAGGAGGTCATATCATATAGGAGAAGCCTGTCACCGCAGTCTGCAGACCGCATCCTATAGCGCAGGAGGAGCTGAGCAGACTGATAGTTTTGTTGGAAAAGATTCAGTAAAATGTATAATTTTTACAATTAATCCTTTCCTTTAAAGATTGCGAGTACCATAGCTACTGGATGCCTGCTTTTTCATACAGCAGATTCCCTCGGCTATTGTCCACAAAAGGTGGTAATGTCTGTCGCAGACTTTTAGCCCTTTAGGTGCCATGGTCAAACGTGACATGCTAAAACTCGGAAGCTTGCACATTCTGGGTGTGCTCCGGCTCCCCCAGGCAAGAATCGGGGGAGCTGGTTGCATTGTGCCTCAGCTTTAGTCTTCCTGAATGAACTGAAGCTGCTGCACATTGGTTCCTATTGAGCCCCTGCCTGTGGCAGGGCTCCATAGGGACATGGTGTTAAAGGGAACCTGTCATCACCTTTATGCTACCCATACTAACGGCAGAATAAATTAGAGACGGGGGAGTTGATTTCAGCGGTCTGCCATTTATAAGTTAAAAGTAAGTGGTTGCCGACAACCAACATTACAATCCTTGCAGACTGGGCCTGGAAAAGAGTCAAATCTTCATGAGAAGAGTCCTGGTTATTCATGAATTCCTGCTCTCCCTACTCACCTGCTGATGACTGACAGGTTTCTACCGAGTTTTCTCCCTTTCTCTATAGGACAGAACTGTCAATCATCAGCAGATGGGCGGGAGAGCAAGGATTATGAATAACCATGACTCTTCTCAGGTAGATTTGACTCTTTTCTAGGCCTGAGCTGCAATGATTATGATGCTGGTTCTCAGCAACCACTTACTTTTAGCTGATGAGTGACACACCGCTGAAATCAGCATTTCTGTAACTCAGTGAGGTCAGCATAAGGGCCCTTGCACACGACCGTATGCGCTCTGAGACATACGGTCTGTGAGTGGGCCATATGTCCCGGAGCGGCATAGATCGTGGGCACGGGAGCGCACAGCATCATAGATTACAATGATGCTGTTCACGTCGGGCCGCCCGCAGGACTATTGTCCCACATTCATAAGAACTTAGGAGTGCAGAACAATAGTCCCGCGGGCGGCCCAACGTGCACAGCATCATAGTAATCTATGATGCTGTGCGCTCCCTTGCCCGCGATCTATGCCGTTCCGGGACATATGGCTCGTTCACGGACCGTATGTCTCGGAGCGCATACGGTCGTGTGCAAGGGCCCTAAAGTTGATGGCAGGTTCCCTTTAATGAATTGGAGTGTATGAGAGAAGCAATCTATCGATTGCTTGTTATAGTTCCCATAGGGAAGTGAAAAATAAAACGTGTAAAATAAAAGTATTTAAAATTGTTTTCCAAAAATGTAAATGAAAATATGTAAAAAATAAAAAATACACATCATGGCCTTTGCTGCGTGCGAAAATGCCCGTAGTATTAAAATATAAAAATACTTTTCCCATATGGCAAGAAATGGGAAGAAAGCCAAAATGATTTTGGTCATTTCACCTCTGGTAAAAAATTAAGTAAAAATTGATATCAAAAGTCTCACACACCCCAAAATGGTATAACTGTTTTTTCATTATTAAAATGCAAGAAAAACTATTTGTATGTGGTATCGCCGTTATCATACTGACCTGGAGAATGAAAGTAACAGGTCTACTTTACAGCATAGAGAACGCCATAAAAACAAAACCCATAAAACGGTTACGGAATTGCGTTTATTTCCAATTTCACCCCATTTGGAATTTCTTTCCAGCTCCCCACTACATCTTACACAATATGAAATGGTGGAATTAGAAAGTGCAACTTGTCCCACAAAAAACAAGCCCTCATATGGCTATGTGAATGGAAAAATAAAAAAGTTATGGCTCTGGAAAGGCAGGTAGTTTAATGCCCCTTTCAGACGAGCGGGAGACTCGCATGTCTCCCGCAACGCATCTACAGGGCTGGACTCGGCACTGACTGGGATAGCATATAATGCTCTGCGATCCCTGTCCGTGCTGAGTCCAGCCCTGTAGATGCGTTGCGGGAGACATGCGAGTCTCCCGCTCGTCTGAAAGGGGCATAAAACGAATACGCAAAAATTAAAAACCCTCTGGGGCTGAAAGTGTTAAACCTCTGCTCTTTCTGGCTTCATTTGTACACGGGGGAACCTTACTAGTGATTAACAGCTGTAAACCTGTATACAGAAAAGGGGAATATAATGCTATTATACTGATACCACCGGATGAATAAGTATAAATTTTGCCATGTAATTTTTATACAAAAAATGACAAAGGGAGGAGTTGCCAAAGCAGAGCCCCACATCCTTTATCAGATTCCCCTGTGTATAGCGCCTCAACTCTTTTTTTTCTAGTGTATTTATTTTATTCCCTTATATAGCGCTGACATATTCCCCTACAGACATTATCATTGCTTGCTGTCCCCTATGGGGCTCACAATCTAAGGTTCCTATCAGTATGTCTTTGGAGTGCGGGGGGGAAACCTGATGAACCTGGAGGAAATCCAGGCAAACACAGGGACAACATACAAACTCCATGCAGATGTTGGTCAGACAGTATATGTAGCTATGTCTGAGATGCTATAATTAATAAATGATGTGTTTCTGCTTCTCTTAAGAATCCTCCACATTGACGTCCCCTACGCAAGACAATGGTCCTTTTCCTGACTGACCCACCAAGGATGGGTAAGGACAGAAAGGAGATGGCCAAGAAAATATTACAACTTACCCTGGAGATCATCTACCTGCTGACTGGAGAGGTGAGGGATTGTGTCACATGACATTAGTAATCTGTATTAAACAGGGAGAAAACAGTTTTTTTTAAAAGATACCAGAAAGGTGACCTTCTTCAGTCAGTGATTGGTTAAGTAGGCATTCCAAGCCATTTCCTGTGTATCAAGCAGGAAGTGGAGATCAGCGGGGGCTGGACCAGTGGGAATCGATGAGGTGACTACTCTGAGCACTTTCTGGCCCCATTGGAAGAATACTTTACTTCTTGGAACACCCCTGTATAACATATGGAGTTGACGATACAAATGAGGGAATGTATATAGTTATATTTCTTAACATCTCTCTTCGTATACAGAATTACACCATAGTGAAGAAGACAATTGTTCAGGCAGAAAGATGGAGCTGGACCCAGAGTCCCATCACTGAACCTCCACCCGACTCACTAATATATGAGAGAAACAGTGATGAGAAGATCCTAGAAGTCACCAACAAGATCATTGAGCTGCTGACTGGAGAGGTGAGTGTTGCTGGGAAGTAATATAGTAACACTTAAAGGCTATGTACACCTTTTGGGGTGATTTTTTTTTTTTTTTTTTTGCAGTGTACTCATTTTGAGCTAAAAATCATTTTTTAAATTGGTCTTTATTAAAAATATGTAGCCCTTTTTTCTGTACAGGGCTGTGTTTCTCTAATAGCAGGATCTGAATTTTCTCTCTGCTCTGTCAGCCAGCGCAGCTGAAGGGCTCCTTATCTCTGACCTTATAAATGCTCATTATAGTTCATTTCTTACTGATAAGAGTGTGGCTAAGGCATGTGCTTGTTCATCGGGTAATCGTGGCAGTATTAGGCCCCTTTCACACGAGCGGGAGACTCAGACGTCTCCTGCATCGTGTGCAGTGTACTGAACTGCCGGCTCTGAACGGGGGTTACATAGCATTATACTGATTTATGATACTATGTAACCCTTACAGTTCTGGAATGTGTTGGATAATGCTGACAGTGTTATCCAACACATTCCAGAACTGTAAGGGTTACATAGCATCATAAATCAGTATAATGCTATGTAACCCCGTCCAGTGCCGGGAGTTCAGTACACTGCACACGATGCGGGAGACGTCTGAGTCTCCCGCTCGTGTGAAAGGGGCCTTACACTGCCAGACCATCATACAAGTGCTCGTTACCGGTGATCTGGCTGACAATTGGCCAGTGTAATGCTAACTTTAACCCTTAGGATACCAGAGGTTTTTTCATTTTTGCGTTTTCGTTTTTCTTCCCCATCTTCCTTGAGCCATAACTTTTTTATATTTCCGTTCACATAGGTGTGTGAGGGCTTATTTTTTGCAGGACAAGTTGTACTTTCTAGGGCATACAATGTAGTGGGAAGTGGTAAAAAATTCCAAATCGGGTTAAATTGAAAAAAAAAAAATGCAATTCCTCCACCGTTTTATGGGTTTTGTTCCCAGGGCACAGTTTGTTCAAAACTGACCCATCCCCTTCATTCTCTAGGTCAGTACGATTACAACGATACCCCATATGTATAGGATTTTATATCTAAATAGTGTCAAAAAAATTTTTTTTTACATCACCATATTCTGACCCCATATCTTTTTTTATAGTTTTATCTACTAAGCTGTGTGGAGGCTCATTTTTTTGCGAGATGATCTGTAGTTTTTATTGATACCATTTTGGAGTGGGTGACTTTTTGATCACATTTTATAACATTTTTTATGTAAGAGAAGCAATGAAAAATGGCAAATTGGCCATTTTGACCCTATTTCCTCCGTATTGGAAAAAATATTTTTATATTCTAATAGTATGGGCGTTTTCAGTCACGGTGATACCCATGATGTTTATATTTTTTATTTAGGTATTTATTTTTTATTATATGGAAAGGGGAGTGATTTAAACTTTTATATTTTTTAAAAAAAAAATTATGTTTTTTAACTTTTTTTTTAGTTTTTTGTAATGATTTTGAAGCTCGTATTTGAGCCTACAAAATCTATTTTTTTTATTTTTAATTGCGGCCATGATGTCCGCTACATGTACGGCGCTGGTAGCAAAAGGGTTAAATAAGTATTCATGACCTCTTGGTAAATTTGAGATAAGGCTTATTAGTTGACCGGCGCAAAGTGAAAGTAGAAAGTACGATTCACAGTGCTAGACAAACAATTAACCCTTTTTGACAGAATGGATCAATATTTTTAATAAAAACCAATTGAAAAAAAATATTTTTTAGCCCAAAATGAGTAGAATGCAATCATAAAAAAAAACTGCCTTCTGAAGGTGTACATAGCCTTTAATGAAGGTGTCTGGAGGCTACTGTGTTATTATACCTGTGGGTTCTGCTCAGAAAATGTGTAATTGCAGATGGCAAGAAAGGGCAGGGCATGATGCCAGCAATGTGAGGCCTCATTCACACACCGGTGCCCTTATTGTGGACTGCAAAGAACTGATCTTAAAAATACAGAAACATGTATGCCTTCCATATTTTTCGCACTGCCATCAATAGAAAGTGCTATTCTCGTTTGCAAATATGGATGAGAATAGGACTTGCTCTGTAAAACTTGGACTGGCCACACTGATCAGCATAATATATGGCCCTATAGAAATAAATGGGTCAGTGTACTATCTGTAAAAAACACACACTGAAAACATACAGTTATGTCCATGAGAGACATGGCGTCGCTTTTGCAACCTTTTGAGCTTAAAGGGGTTCTCTGGGAATGAATTAAATTGTCCACCAGAAACCTGTCCAAGAATGTGAGCAGGACTGGTGGCGTCCACTTGCAGAGCTGGGGTGAGGCGGTGGGGTCTCACTGCACATTACATTTCAGCACTTATAAATACACTACACATTGGTGAGCATTCCCGTCAGGCTGCTCAGTCATGATGGCATATAGTAGGCAGTATCACATCATTACATCTATTGGAGAGCCTTGTAGTGAGGGCCCCCCCCCGGCAGCCCTGCAAGTGGTTGCAACCGGTCCTTCTCACATCCCTTTTCTATACTGTTGGTATTTTCTGATTGCAGCTTTTGTATTCTATTTCTTGAATATCATTATACAGGCAGCCATCTTGTCTGAGCTGCTGCTAACAGTAACAGTAGGGCCATAGAGACAGTGGACAGGAGGGGACCTCTGACATCTCTGGGAAGGCTTTCTAAGCATGAAGTATGAACTGATCAGAGGTCAGGAGGGAGTATATAAGCTGTGATATGACCTATTGTGAATGGTGGATCTTGCGTTATCTATATATAGGTGATATGTCAATCTAATCCTGCCTTTAATGATAAGGAGATAACTGCAGAAACTTGATCTTTACAGAACAAGAAGTGGCGCCTTTTATTAGTCTTAGTGGTCATTACAAAAATTGCTTGATTTTAGGATATTTTTTTTTAATATAGTGATATGGAAAAGTAAAAATAACCACCAAAAGTCTTTAAAAACATGTTTAACATAAAACCTTATTTAAACAATAGGTCATTTCTGATGACAGATTCCCTTTACATGTAATGGTGCCACAAAGCCTTTAAAGTGTCCCTGTACATTCAGAAAACATTTCATATGTCATAGTAACATAACGAAGGTTCTGATTGGGGGGGATCTGAATGCTGAGACCCCCACCGATTGCTAAAATCAGGAGACAGGAGCACTCACACAGGGCACTTTTTCTCCTCATTGCTGAAAGCAGGCTCAATACAAAGCCTATAAGCCTCGAGTCAGTCTCATGCAGCTAGGAAAGAGAGCGGTTTGTGAGTGCTTCTGTCTCATCGGTGGGGGTCTCATTGCCTGGACCACCACCAAACAAACCCCTTTATATGTCTCAGTTACAGTTTAAATGTATGTATTTGTTGAAACCCATTCAATAAGTTAACCTGACGGCTTTGACTGACTATAAAAGTAACATGAAATTCAAGTATTTGAGCTGCACCAGCAGTGGATTCCGCTGCTTTGAATGGCAGTACGTATCGTCTCTGAGCAGTGTTGAGTGGGTTTGGGATGCTGTGATTTTGGAAAGTGACCAAGGTCCAAGCTCACAGACTCTGCAGATGGGATCTTCTGATATACCTGTATATCTGTACCTTGTGAAGACCATGATTTTTCTGTATATGTCCCCTCTCAGAGACTTTTCTTCTCCAATGTAATTTTTTTGCCCACATATGAAATTAGAATGAAGATGTAACAAATTTAAGAGTTGAGGCAGTACCAGGAGCAGAGACGTATGTGAGGAGCGATCAGCAGTGTAAAGAGGAGCAAATTCCAGTAGATATCTGTCCAGGTGAGTAGCAACCAGTGAATACAGAAAATCACATATTCGCCAAGCTCAGCCACGCCAGTGTATGTATAATAATGGGTATGAGGCATAGACATGATAATATGTATAATAATGGGTATGAGGTATAGACATGATAATATGTATAATAATGGGTATGAGGTATAGACATGATAATATGTGTATGTATAATAATGGGTATGAGGTATAGACATGATAATATGTGTATGTATAATAATGGGTATGAGGCATAGACATGATAATATGTGTATGTATAATAATGGGTATGAGGCATAGACATGATAATATGTATAATAATGGGTATGAGGCATAGACATGATAATATGTGTATGTATAATAATGGGTATGAGGTATAGACATGATAATATGTGTATGTATAATAATGGTATGAGGCATAGACATGATAATATGTGTATGTATAATAATGGGTATGAGGCATAGACATGATAATATGTGTATGTATAATAATGGGTATGAGGCATAGACATGATAATATGTGTATGTATAATAATGGGTATGAGGCATAGACATGATAATATGTATAATAATGGGTATGAGGCATAGACATGATAATATGTGTATGTATAATAATGGGTATGAGGCATAGACATGATAATATGTATAATAATGGGTATGAGGCATAGACATGATAATATGTGTATGTATAATAATGGGTATGAGGTATAGACATGATAATATGTGTATGTATAATAATGGGTATGAGGCATAGACATGATAATATGTATAATAATGGGTATGAGGCATAGACATGATAATATGTATAATAATGGGTATGAGGCATAGACATGATAATATGTATATGTATAATAATGGGTATGAGGCATAGACATGATAATATGTGTATGTATAATAATGGGTATGAGGCATAGACATGATAATATGTGTATGTATAATAATGGGTATGAGGCATAGATATGATAATATGTGTATGTATAATAATGGGTATGAGGCATAGACATGATAATATGTATATGTATAATAATGGGTATGAGGCATAGACATGATAATATGTATAATAATGGGTATGAGGCATAGACATGATAATATGTGTATGTATAATAATGGGTATGAGGCATAGACATGATAATATGTATAATAATGGGTATGAGGCATAGACATGATAATATGTGTATGTATAATAATGGGTATGAGGCATAGACATGATAATATGTGTATGTATAATAATGGGTATGAGGCATAGATATGATAATATGTGTATGTATAATAATGGGTATGAGGCATAGACATGATAATATGTATAATAATGGGTATGAGGCATAGACAACTGTTTTTGAGGGTCATGTGTGTCTGTGTTTGTCTCCTGCAGATGAACCCAGAGACAAACCTCCTCTGGAACGATACCCTCTTTTTTCTCAAGATTGCAAAGGAGAATACATTGTATCCCAGGATCATGAGGTAGATGAAGCTGATGTACCACATGCTGTACAAATGATAGGGCGTTATGTGGATCTTATTCAGTCTTAGCTCTGTAACCCCTTAATGTAAAATCACATTCAGTAATGTGAAAAAGTAAGGACACCCCACATGAAGAGTTTTATGTAATGGCGCCGCGTGCTACCAGGCTGCACTCCCGATATCAGTGGTGTGCGGCCACTATGAGTGCGATCTAGTATGAATGGGCTCCTGATGATTGGCATAGTATGTTGCTAAAGGAAACGCGTCGAGCCAGTAGTACTGAGGTAGCTAGAGGCAGACATAAATAGCATGAGAGACATATATCCCAGCTGAAAACGAAGTGCTGGGTCTCCCTATCAGATTTAGCATAGTGGCAGTAGACGCTGTATGAATACATAAAGTGGGCAGCGCTTTCAGCCAGTGGTTTAACTAGAATCTGGTAGTGGCTATTGTCTGGCCCTTATATATAAGGACACATCTAGGAGGTGGTTAGAAGTGCTGGAGATACGCAACGACAGCACTAGTACCTCTGGATAAGTGATCCTGACTTAGTGGATCCAATGTCATCGGGTGTGACGCATATAATTTTGTGCACACACCAAGTATGATATAGGATCCAGCCTGAAATAGGTATATAGCCACGTTTTTTAAGGTATATCGAATAAAGGTGTTTTTAACGTGATCCAATCAGGCAGTAAATCTTTAGTTGGGACACTGCTACAATTGTTTTTTCTGTTAATTGATTTCTCACATTTTATAAGTGGTCAGAAACTTGTAAATAACTCATGAAAAAATAAAGTTACGTTAAAACCAAGCACACCATTGTATTTCTTGTGAAATTCTCAATAGGTTTGATGTGTCACATGACCCTCTTCCCATTGAAAAAAACTAAAGTTGGATCCAAAATGGCCGACTTCAAAATGGCCGCCATGGTCACCACCCATCTTGAAAAGTTTCCCCCCTCCCATATACTAATGTGCCAGAAACAGGAAGTTAATATCACCAACCATTCCCATTTTATTTAGGTGTATCCACATAAATGGCCCACCCTGTAGATTTAGCTAAGTTATCTCAAGCATCTAGGCTGTCACAGTTTGGCACTGTAGCCTGATATCTTTTCATGTAACAATGTGAATATGTTACAAAACATCTTTTTTCTGTCATTATGCTAAATTTCCCCTTGAAATAATGTATTTTCTTTGCATTCGGGAACTTGTCAGCCCAATTTTTCCCTTCAAGCCCACCAGACTACCTTTATAGTAGGTACATATGTCCCTGATGGTGTTCTTTTATGTTTTCTTAGGCTGAGTTCACATCACATTTTTGCCATCCCTTTAATGTATACAAAAAATGTATACGTTAAACAGATGCCTCAGACTGATTCCAAAAAAGTGTTGTCTGTCACGATAGATTTCCATTGTAAATCTTTTTTTTAACCAGACTCTGCAGCACGGAAAAGTGTGGTGTGTTTTGTAGGTCTGTTTTTTTCCAACGTATATGTCAAATGGGTGTCAAAAAAATGATGTGACCCCTCCCTTAAGACTTTAGACTTAAGGTTCATTCTCACGCCTGCAACTCTTTGCGGTCCCCAAATTTAGGATCCGCAAAACACAGATACCAGCCCATGTGCGTTCCACATTTTGCGGACCACACATGACTGGCACTATAATAGAAATGCCTTTTCTTGTCGGTGGCTGCGGACAATAGGACATGTTCTATTTTTTTTGCGGGTCTGGTGAAGGAACTGCGGATGCAGACAGCACACGATGTGCTGTCTGCACCTTTTGTGGCCCCATTGAAAATGAACGGGTCCCCATCCATTCCGCAAAATTGCGCCACTGATTCGGACCCATTTTGCACACATGTGAATGGAGCCTAATGCTAAGTCAAGCAAGCCCACCCCAATCTCCGGTGATTGACATTGGATGCACTAGGAGGCCAAGAGATGAAGTTTCCATTGCTGGCAACGTCAAGTCTCAGGAGAAGGGGCATGGTTTGGGCCTGGTTAGCTTGACTTCCTTGGAGACGTTTCCATCCTCTATGATTTGAGACAATTCATTAGCATATGTTGGAGTGCAGAAAAAAATGTCTTTGTGTTCTGCATTCTGAAGTCTAAGAAAACGTTAAAGAACATGATTTGGGACCACATAAACCTCCTGTAAAGGTTACCTGGTGGGGGTAGAGGGCAAAATTGGGCTGAGAGGTTCCCTTAATAATTTGTGTATTCTGCTTTTTCCCCAGTTACCATATAGCCGATATAATAAATTGACTTCAAATACAATATCTTTCATGACCCGAGGCGCCTGCAAACACAAAATACTGTCCTTTTTGTGCCTATGAAGTGGACAAGAGTCACATATTCAATTGTTCTTAAAGGGACATGTCGATCAGAAAGGGATATTATTTTAAACTCGGATATGCATAGAAAGCAATTTATTTTTATTTAATTGGTTGTTTTTCTTTTTCCCACAGAAGGGTATTACGTTGATTAGCGTGATGCCATAATTGAATCACTACTGGGGCCTCTTTGACCAGAGTGATGGCCTGACTGAGGGAGTTAGAGGACTGTTCACCGCTTTTTTTTTAAAAACTAAGTACCTTTACAAGCAGGGTACGCGCCGCTGATGCGGCTATAACTTTTCTTTTTTTCAAATGCCCCTCGGCTGTCACGCTGTGCCCCCATTCTGTTTCTGTGCCCTGTATTTTAATAGATAGCATCAGTAAAGGGAGGAGGAGATGCCAGCACTTCTCAGTGGGCGTTGTCTTCCCTGGCTGTGGCGTGGTCCAATGCGACAGTTGGAGTTCTAGCACCGCCCTCGGCGTTCAGCAAGTGAATGGGTATTCTCTCAGTATCGCGTCACTCGATAATACTTGGCTTTAAAGGTTTTGCTGTTTTCTGAATGTAACATTGTTTGTTCATATATGAAATTAGGATGAAGAGCTGATCAGTATAAAAGTTGAGGCTTTAACAAGTGAAGAAGAGTCATATGTGAGGAATGATCTTCAGTGTAAAGAGGAGGAAATTCCTGTGGATATAAGCCCCGGTGAGTAATACCTACATGCAGATAACATGCCTATTCTCCATGTTCAGTACCGGCAGTACTAACTAATGGGAACCACGTGCTTACCACAGTGATAGTACTTTTACACAGGCAGATGAATTACCCAAAAGAGCATTGATCAACATTATAGGAAGTCGATTGGGGTTTGAATGAACAATCATTTTTGAGATTGTTCCATCCCCATAGATTACCGTACTTTGTCATCAGGGCATCCCCTATATACAGTGGGAGATCTGCTGCCAAATACGATGATTTTATACCCAAAATAAAGAAGGGGTCAGCAACAAACAACAGTTTTCTTGTTTGTTGGTGGTTTCCTGTGTGTGTACTTACTTGTATAATACATCTGCCTTTTTTTAAAGAGTTCATTCATTATTTAAGGCTGATGGACCATGATTAGAATAGGCCATCAGTATTAGATTGGGGGAGTTTAACGGCGAAATTGAGATCCCATAAAGGCAGGAAAGGCCATGGCAGACAACCCCTGATATTTTTTAAAGGATGTCCATGACCAGTCTGAGACGCAGGACAGAGATGTCAAGAACAGTTGGAGCTGAATGACTTGTCAGCTCATGAGGTGTTGACGCTCAGTATAGTAGAGAACATTTTGGTGGATTTGTAATTCCCACCCTGCATTAAATGCTGGACTCAGACTCTGCTGCTGCTTTGTATGCAACATTAAAGGGGTTCTCCTGCGATATATATTGATAACCTATTGTCAGGGTAGGTCAGGGATGGCCAACCTCCGGCTCTCCAGCTGTTGCAAAACTACAACTCCCAGCATGCCCAGACTGCCTACAGCTATCAACCTACAGCTGGGCATGTTCGGAATTGTAGTTTTACAACAGCTGGAGAGCCGCAGGTTGGCCTTCCCTGGGGTAGATGATCGGCAGACCCCCGCCGATCTGATACTGATGACCTATCCTGATGATAGGTCATCAAAAAACATCGCAGGAGAACCCCTTTAATTGGTGTTAATACTAAAGAAATAATTCCATGTACTGGAGTTAATGAAGGTGGAGATCAATTCCAATACATGCTGTATAAACTTTGTGTTATGTAAGCTAAAGTTTGTCCTTATTACTACATTCACCGCTTAATGCTCTACGACAGATATATCCATCATTAGCAAGGGTTCATTTGTGCTGTATGACAGATATATCCATAATAGTGATCTTGCTGTCATTGCCACTCACTATACCCATAGATCAGCTGCAGAAGCACCTCTGATACACATAGCTGGGCTCCTTCTATGATTGGTGATGATTCTGATCCTGGCAGTTTAACCCCTTTGATGCTATGGTCAATAGAGGCTGCGGCATCTAAGCAATTAGACAGAGGGAATAGGTTCCTTTGTCTGTAATCGAGGGCTTGCGATGACAGCTGGGTGCCTAAACATGGCCTCCGAATCTGCCATCTACTGAAGACTGGCAGGCCCTGCTGAATCATAATACACTGCAGTACAAAAGTATTGTAGTGTATCATATAAGCAATTATGTGATCTCATGTTCAAGTCACCTAGTGGGATAAAAAAAAAAACAATGTGAAAACTGGTGTGATAAAAGAAAGTACAAAAAAGACACATTATTGGTATTGCTGCATCTGTAATGACCTGAACTAAAAATAAAAATGGCAGAATTGATATTTATTGTTAGTACCAACCAATAAAAACGACAGCACATCTCGCCAAAAAAACAAAACAAAACACAGTTATGGCTTTCAGGATTTGGTGATATGCCAAAAACAAATCTTTTAGTGATTTTACATGCAAAAGTAGTAAAACAGGAAAAAATAATAAAATTGGATATCACTGTAACTCTTCTGATCTACAGAATAAAGTTAACATGTCATTTATACTGCACAATAAAAAATAAACCCAAAAAAACTATACCCCAAAAATTGAGTTCCATACCTTCATCCTCAAAAAAATAATAAAATTTTTAAGTGCATAATGTGTGCCCCGAAAAAGGGCCATAAAAATAAATCTCACAAAAAAAAATAATTCTGGCATTTGGAAGTAGATGATGAAAAATAAAAACCAAAAAGACTTGTCCTGAAGGCTCCAATAGGTTTTGTCCATAATATGGTAATGAGGATGTTGCTATGGCCTCTGTAAACATTGACACCCGGTTGACCACCCGTGGAGATTTAGAAGTAATTCCAAAACCTGTTTCCAACCTTCTCAATATTGGAATTGATGGTTAGATGAGGAGTCAGAAATAACAAATGTATTCCATAGAGAACAACAGGGGTTTACACCATCTGTGGTCAAACGGTGAAGATTGGAAATTCAGTAGTATTCTCTGAAAGATAAACCTGGGTTGTTTTGGTAGAATTTTTTTCAAAACCAGATAATTTTCAAAATATTCCAGTGTTCATGCAAAGAACTTTTGATCTGCCTGTTTACTAAATTAAATCTAATGATTGACTCTCCCTGGTTTCAAAACAGCAGAGACACGCAGCTAATGACCAAGGTCATTAAAGCTTTTAGATGCTATGATCAAGTGTGATCACGGCATCTAAAAGCCAAAAAACCTGGAAGTGCGTGCTTCCGGGCTTCTTACCGGCATCCTCTGCGGCAAATGAGGATGCTGGTATTTGGTTTTAATATGCTGTGTCTCTCTCTGAAAACACCCAGGGTATTGGAGCTACAATTCTTATTTTGGCCAGCAGGCCAACATAAGAAATGAGTAATTTTAATTACATCATGGATATTTATAAAAAATGATGGTACAGAATAAAAAAAATAGTGAGTCTTGTAGCCTCAAACACGAGCTACAAAACCATTAAAAAAATGTAAAAAAAATCTATAAAAAAATGTAAAAACATATAAAAATTTTAATCACCCCCATCACCGTAGAATAAAAAAATAAATACAAAAATCACAAAAAATATATCATGGGCATCACTGCGTCTGAAAACGCCTGTGCTATCAAAATATAAAAATATTTTTCCAATACAGCGAATTGCGTAACAGTAAAAACGGTCAAAATGGCCATTTTTCATCCCTTCTCTTACCCAAAAAAAGTAATGAGTCCAAAATGGTATCAATAAAAACTACAGACCGCCCTGCAAAAAAAAAATCCCCCACACAGCTCAGTAGATATAACAAAAAAAAAAGTTATGGGGGTCAGAATATGTAAAAACCTATACGTATGGGCTATCGTTGTAATCGTACTGACCCAGAGAATGAAGGGCACTTAGGGAACACCGTAGGGACAAAACCCATAAAACCGTGGAGGAATTGCATTTTTTCCAATTCCACCCCATTTGGAATCCCCCCCCCCGCTTCCAGCTACATTGTATGACATATTAAATGGTGGCATTAGAAAGTACAACTTGTCCGACAAAAAATAAGCCCTCATATGGGTACGTGAACAGAAAAATAAAAAAGTTATGGCTCAAGCCCTCAGCTAGGGAAGAAAAATAAAAACACAAAAATAAAAAAAAACCTCTGGTATCCAATTTAATACAATTAATAATACAAGTTACAAAGCTGAAGCCATATTCTAAACTATAAAATATCTAGATGAAGGCCCACTTGGAAATGGAGCCCCCTGAACCTTGTCCCACCTGATCCTCCACATCCTTTGCTGTTTCTGGAACTCATGGAAGTAAATGAGATGTGCTGCTTGTAGTTCTTTACAGCTGGTGGCGGAGATTGTCACAGTGTGGGGAAAATCCATAAAGGAGCTCAGCACTTGAATAGCCCTTCAGCTCCTACATTCTGAGGATTCAGATTCCCAAAAACTAGGAAGTGATGGTTTAATCTAGAGATATATAGCGTCATGTTCCATAGTTGTAAATTCCTTTTAAAGGTTTAGTGCACAGGACGTCCTTTTGATGGTGTAACACTTACTCATGGCTAAACATTCTGGTTCAGCTCTCCATGCTAGCTTTCAGTGACCTGCTTTGGTGTTAGTTTTTAGTTGTGTTTTTCCTGTTCTGACTGACTTGTTCTAATGACAACTCTGGTTCTCTTTTCCTTATTCAGGCTCATTATGTTGCCTATGAAAGTGCTCTGCCTGTCCTGACCTGTGTACTACATATCACTCTGAAATTGCCTTACAATTTTGTATTTCTCCAAAATTTAGTTAGCTTTTGTTACAGCAGACTAGTTTGGGGACCATAACCAGGAAACACTGTAGTAAACTCAGACCTCGAGGAGGGAATTAGGGATAAAGACTAGTTCTCCTCTAGACTTCGCATCTCAGTGTATCCCTAAAACAAATCACATAGCAACCCTCATGGTTCACCATCCCGTACGTAACAAAGTATGAAGGTGGCCAAACACCTTACAATATTTGGCTGACAGCTATTGCTCCCAAACCCCCTGTAAAAACATATATACTCTACCATTGGATCTTTGCAGTAGTAAATCCCTGCCTCTTCTATCCCAAAACATCATAGATCCTCCTGCTGGTCTTTACTTCCTCTTCAGGCTACTTTCACACTAGTGGCAGTCTGGATCCGGCAGGTGAAGGGTGCCGCCGGATCCGGACTGCCGCAGGGACATGTGTGGGGCCGGAAACCGCGTTCCGGCCCCACACATGTCACACAGTACCATATACAGACATACAGACATACACACACATACACACAAACACATACACACTTACATACTCCAGGCAGGCAGGCGCACATCTTCACGCCCAGGAGGCGCGCAGCTATGACGATTTCCCACAGCGCCCTCTGCTGGGCGCTGTAGGGAATCGTCATAGCGGCGCGCCTCCTGGGCATGAAGACGTGCGGCCTGCCTGCCTGCCTGGAGTATGTAAGTATGTATGTGTTTGTGTGTATGTATGTGTATGTATGTCTGTCTGTCTGTATGTATGTGGTGACGGATCCGTCCTGAACTCCATTGAAAGTCAATGGAGGGCGGATCCGTTTACCATTGTGGTCACATCAAACGGATCCGTCCCCATTGACTTGCATTGGGGGTCATTCCGGATCCGTCTTGGTGCGGATGCCTGGACTGGAAAGAAAACCGCAGCATGCTGCGGTTTGTTCTCCGGTCTGAAGACGGAACGGAATGCTTTCAGGAGCATTCCGTTGTCTTCAGTTCAGTTTTGTCCCCATTGACAATGAATGGGGACAAAACTGAAGTGTTTTTTTTTCTGGTATTGAGCAGGGCTGTGGAGTCGGTAAGCCAAAGCCCCGACTCCTCAATTTCCCCTGACTCCCTCATACATGGAGCATGTTTAAGTGATAACTTTAAACAAATTTGCATAAAATCAATAGTACAGATAAGTCATGACAAAAACAGTTTGTAATCTATCAGGCTTCTCTGGGTACAGCTCACTAAGAGCCTGATCAGAGGCGTAGCTGGAGGTTCAGCACATGGGGGGCGAAACATACTTGAGTGGGCCCCCCACTTATTGGCTTCCCAAACGCACGTTTCCAACTTCACAGGCACATACTACTAGCTGTGGTTATAATACTGTATTAGCAAGATGACTATATAAACTGCTAGATCATCTATGCTGTTAAGTACAGTACAATAGACTTTCTACATACCCTACTCTAAATACTCTACCACATAATGCAGTAAAATATAGGATTAATAGGAGTAAAAAAGGGGACTCCTATGTTAAAGGAAACCTGTCCCCAGCTTTTACATCACTAAACTAACAGTCCCTTGCCCCCATCAGACCTCAGATCGGCTTAATGTGCCCCCATCAGACCTCAGATCGGCTTAATGTGCCCCCATCAGACCTCAGATCGGCTTAATGTGCCCCCATCAGACCTCAGATCGGCTTAATGTGCCCCCATCAGACCTCAGATCAGCGTATTGTGCCCCCATCAGACCTCAGATCAGCGTATTGTGCCCCCATCAGACCTCAGATCAGCGTATTGTGCCCCATCAGACCTCAGATCAGCAGAATGTGCCCCCATCAGACCTCAGATCAACAGAATGTGCCCCCATGAGACCTCAGATCAGCAGAATGTTCCCCCATCAGACCTCAGATCGGCGTATTGTGCCCCATCAGACCTCAGATCAGCGTATTGTGCCCCATCAGACCTCAGATCAGCAGAATGTGCCCCCATCAGACCTCAGATCAGCAGAATGTGCCCCCATCAGACCTCAGATCAACAGAATGTGCCCCCATCAGACCTCAGATCAGCAGAATGTTCCCCCATCAGACCTCAGATAGGCTTAATGTGCCCCCATCAGACCTCAGATCAGCGTATTGTGCCCCCATCAGACCTCAGATCAGCAGAATGTTCCCCCATCAGACCTCAGATAGGCTTAAAGGGGTTCTCCAGGGATTAAAAAAATGAAAATACTTAAATATCACTTTATTATAAATATATTCACAAATACCTTTCATTACTTATATTGACTAGTTTTGTCTAGGGAGCAATCATTAGGAGAAATAAAATGTCCGCCATCCTATAAGTACACACAAAACCTGTCCTAATCACACAGGAGGACAAGTTAATTCACAACACTGTGCTATAGAGCTGCCTCATACTCCTCTCTGTTTTGCTTGTCAGGGATTATGATCCTGAATACTGCTGATAAGATTTTCTGCTGAATCTCTGTAGGAATGGAGAAGGTGAGGAGACATGAGAGGAGGGTGAGGTGTGGCTAATGAGCAGCAGCACTTGTATGCAGTCTCCATTACCATAGCAACACATTACCACAGTCTGTCCTCTCTGGACTTCTTGTCTCTTCTTGAACTAAATTCTCCAGAGACTCAGCTAAAGTTCTTATCACGTGTATTCAGGATCATAATTCCTGACAAGTAGAAAAGAAGGAGGAGGAGGCAGCTCTTTACCTCAGTGTTGTAAAGTAACTTTACGTTCTTCTTCATGTGTGATCAGGACAGGTTTTGTGTGAACTGATGGGACAGCGGCCATTTTGTTTTCCCTGATGATTGCTCCCCAGACAAAATGAGCCATTATAACTAATGAAAGGTATTTGGGAATATATTTATAATAAAGTAATATTTAAGTATTTTCATTTTCTTAATTCCCGGAGAACCCCTTTAATGTGCCCCCATCACACCTCAGATCAGCTTAATGTGCCCCCATCAGACCTCAGATCAGCAGAATGTTCCCCCATCAGACCTCAGATCAGCAGAATGTACCCTCATCAGACCTCAGATCAGCAGAATGTACCCCCATCAGACCTCAGATCGGCTTAATGTGCCCCCATCAGACTCCACAATGGAAGCGCTCACTTGTATTCGCCTGATTGTACTAAGGCCATCCCTGCTGGGCCCCCCCAGAGGTATTGGGCCCGGAGTATCGCCTCCCCTGCCCCCCCCCCCCAGTAGCTACGCCTCTGGGCCTGATGTATGAAAACTGTCTAGGTCTAAGACTTTTTTTGTTGCCCATAGCAACCAATCAGAGCTCCCCTTTCATTTCTCCAGAGCACTATATGAAATGAAATGGGAGCTCTGATTGGTTGCTATGGGCAACAAAGAAACTTCTACACCTAGGCAGTTTTCATACATAAGGCCCTAGGTGTTTTACATCAGCAGATAGAAGCCATGAGAGCAACTAACCTCTCCAAACATGAGCTCAGAGGAAACATAAAGCATACAGAGAGAACATGCACTGGACATAAAGGGCAGTACACAGTCATCTCAACTAAAAGCCTAAATCCTTAGATTATATATTTTAGGAGTCGGAGTTGGTCCATTTTATACCGACACCAAAATGGTGACCGACTCCGACTCCACAGCCCTGGTATTGAGCCCCTATGACGGAACTCAATACCGGAATTTAAAAACGCTAGTGTGAAAGTAGCCTAACACAGAAATATAACTGCTCAACCAGTTATTGAGGAGTGAAGGAGGCCTTATCTGGCCATGGCCATAACATGGCCATAGGCTGAACACTATCTTATATTTAGCTCAATCTCCCCCAACTTTAGTTTGGCCATACACATTAGATAATAACTGTTGAGTGAACAGATAGCAGCTCAGCTAGTCATACATGTGTTCTCAGTGGGGAGAAAGCCACTGCCAGACACTTCTTATGGCGGCTTATCTCCCTTGGTAATGAAAGAATTGGATGTGTTGACATCCGACTGCCCAGTCTTCCTTTCCCTAACATCTGCCATTGGTGGAAAGACTGGATACCGTTGTACAGCACATTAGATGGTCTGCTGACATACATCTAATGTGTATGACCACCATCAGATTTTTGAACATGCACATTAATTTCATTGGGGAGAGGGAGAAAAGCTTTTCTGCCAATAGAAGAAATAATTAGGCATGTTGAAATCAAACCTTTACAAACCTCATTTTCTACTACGTCGGCCATTGGGGTATAGTCCGTGTTGAACACCATAGACATTAGGGTGATCCCTATTTCACAGTTGGATCCACGAAATGATTCTGTTACCTTACATAGTTGTGGTATTTGTAGCTTTAGTTGTGGTCTTTTCTCTTCTGCACGTAATTTGGAATCTACCATAGTTATGCACGTTCAAGGTCTTCAGTTATGTTGTGTTAATAATTTTGCTAAATATCTATTTCTTACAACAGGAATGCATTTCTTATCTCAATGAGGCAATAGCTACTTTATCTTGGTACACAAGAATGATTGACTTGTGTGGGAATCTTTTCAGTAGGAATGCTAAAAAAGATTCACAATAAAATTTTAAAAGTATTTTTTTTCCCAGCAGATGACTACGCCAGGATTCCAGAAGGACATATTATTTTATTTCCAGATTATAAAACAGAAGATCCTGATATCAATCAAGATCAATCTGGAGAAAACCACACTGCCACTAAAATGTCCTCAGCCCTGTACAGCAGAGAGCCGTGGGAGATAGTCCCGTGTTGTGAATGCAGGAAAGATTTTACAAAGAACTTGGATGTTTCTCTGGACACAGGATCTCCTAGTGATGAACAGTTGTACTCATGTTCACAATGTGGGAAATGTTTAATTGAGAAATCCATTCTTTTTGAACATCGACGGCCAGGCCAGAAGCCATTTTCATGTTTGGAGTGTGGGAAATGTTTTTCACGTAAACATCATCTTGAGAGACATCAGATAATTCACACCGGGGAGAAACCATATTCATGCCCACAGTGCGGGAGATGTTTTTCACGCAAACATCATCTTGAGACACATCTGAGAATTCACACAGGGGAAAAGCCATTTTCATGTTCAGAGTGCGGTAGATGTTTTGCACAGAAATCAGTTCTGAAAGAACACAGAAAAATTCACACAGGGGAAAAACCATTTTCATGTTCAGAATGTGGGAAAAAGTTTGCCCAGAAGAACGTTCTTGTTGAACATCAGAGAACTCACACGGGTGAGAAGCCATTTTCATGCTTGGAATGCGGCAAACGTTTTACTCGGAAGGCAACTCTTGTTGAACATCACAGAATACATATACTGGGGAAGCCCTTTTCATGTTTGGAGTGTGGGAAAAAATTTGCCCACAAATCCATTCTTGTTAGCCATCAGAGAATTCACACAAGAGAGAAGCCATTTTCATGCTCAGAATGTGGGAACCATTTTACTCGGAAATCAGTTCTGATTGAGCATCAGAGAATCCATACAGGGGAGAAACCATATACATGTCTGCAGTGTGGGTCACATTTTACCCATAAATCATCTTTTAATAAACACCAAAAAATCCACCATGTGGGAAAGCCATATTCATGTTCATAATGTCCGGAATGTTACGGCACTAAGACACCTGATATCATTCATAAGAGCATTTGTTAAAGGAAATTTGTCACCACAATTGTGGACTATTATCTGCTGTAATACACTAGTAGACCTGCAGATAATGAGTCCCGGTCACTATTGTTTATTTTCTACTGCCCCTGGTTCCCCCGCTGTTAGTGATCTGACATACATTGTCAGGACCGCTGTGCATGTACACGAGTCCTCTCCATTATGGCACAGCAGTCCTGACTGTGCTTTCAGCGCAGAGTTAAGCTCTGACAGGGAGGGAGCAGGGGGCAATAGGAAAATAAAAAATAGTGATCTGCAGATAATAGTCCAAAATCAGGGTGAAAGATTCCCTTTAAGTACAGTTTTGTAGTATTTTGTATAAATCAGAATTCTAAAATAAAGATCTTTTTACACTATGCGAGGGTTATTATATTCTACGAAATGACATTGTGCTCTATGTGGATTCCATCGACTAATATGCCTCATTCACACGTCAGCATTTTGATCAGTGATTTCCATCAGTGATTGTGAGCCAAAACTAGGAATGGAGCCTCCACAGACATGAGGTATAAGGCCGCTTTCGAAATTTTGCTGTAATGGATTTTAACAGTTTTTTGTAGACTAGATCTGCACTAAAGGTTAAGTCATATCTGAAAATCCAGTCTATTACATTTTTCCCTTAAGCTGCTTTCAGAAGAGCGAGTGTCAGGCTCCGGAATCGTAGCGAAGCACCCGTCCTGAACTTCCAGCACTGCCGGGGGGTCACATAGTATTATATTGATTTATGATGCTATGTAACCCTTACAGTTCTGGAATGTACTGAATAACACTGACATAATGCTGTCAGTGTTATACAATACATTACAGACCTCTAAGGGTTACATAGCATCATAAATTAATATCATGCTATGTGACCCCCGGCAGTGCTGGAAGTTCAGGACGGGTGCTGCACTGCAAGTCCAAAGCCTGACCCTCGCTCTTCTGAAAGCAGCTTAAGGGAAAAATGTAATAGACTGGATTTTCAGATATGACTTAACCTTTAGTGCAGATCTAGTCTACAAAAAAACTGTTAAAATCCATTACAGCAAAATCTAAAGCTTCACCACATCTGCAGAATGTTCCCTTAACATAGATAATCCGGAATACAATGGGAGTAAAATAAAATTATCATGTAGGACTCCATTTCTAATTACAATGCATTAAAGAGGTTGTACAGCATTGGAGGAATTGCTGATTTCTTTCCAATACAGCACCACACCTGTCCACAGGTTGTGTGTGGTATTGCAGATCAGCTCCATTCCCTTTGATTTTTCTTATCATGCACAACCCCTTTAATTGACATTAACAATGGATTGTGGTCAACCATCTGGAATGGCTACACCACTAGATACTTAGATAAGCTTTCAAATGACGTGCACAAAGGCAGTGACATTCAGGCAGGAATATTGCTTTCACAAATGGCTGCTGCTCTGAAGTATTACTAATGCCTATAGCAGATGATTACATCAGTGTTAACAGGTGTGCTAGCTATAGAGCTAGAAGGAAGAAGAAAGGCTTGCTACTCTGCTAAGATGTTGGAATTTTATAATTCTTGCATTGAAGTGGAACTGATATTCCCACATCTGCCCATGCTTGGCTTTAAAGGTGTTTTCCATGTGTTTGATATTGATGCGTGATCATGAGGATAGGCCATCAATATCAGATTGGCGGGCTTTTGACAAGTGGAACCCTCACTGAAACCCACAGTGATCAGCTGTTTGCCACAATGTTGTACATTGTATAGTGGATGTGCTTGCTATTGCAGCTCTGCCCCATTCACTTGAATGGGACTGAGCAGCACCTAGGCCATGTGGCCAATTAACGTGGCATCATTGGCCTAGGAAGAAGCCACCATGCTCACTGGAGCGCCACGTCTCTTCAGACAGCTGATTGGTGGAGGTGCTGGGAAAACCCCTTTTAAAACCCCCTTTTAGCTGTTGCTAAAATCCATTGTTAGACCAGAGATGCCACAAATATACCTCATCAATACATCATTTTTGCTATACTTCCAGGACCCATGTCTTCAATAAGATGATGCTGCCACCAACAAATGTTCTAATATAATCATTCTTCCATTTTTTGAGAACACAATACCGTCATATACCTCCAAAAAATTCCAACCACTGAACTAAACAGCTTCTTGAATTGCTTATCAAAAAGATAAAACCTTATATCAAACTTCTGATTTGACATTTTGTAGATGCCCTAATGTAATAATTCCATACTTCCATATTACACATACGAGGTTTTCAGCAATGATTGTGTTCAGTAGGCGACAGATCATTTAAAACTATTATGGTAGGAAAGTTATATAACCACTGTCACAGAAAAGCAAAAAATAATGAATGTATTTCTTTCATCAACAGATAACGTCACTAAAGACTTGAAGAGACATCGCCTTTTATCTCCAAAAGATGAAGTAGGACTTAATATCGGCCTTGATAAATCTGGAATACCACCCAATAACCCCAATATATCCCTAGTTCTTCAAACCAGAGTGCCATCATCTGATCATAGTCATCCAAAGAAAGACCCATTTGATCAAACTGTAGCTCTCAACAGAGGTAAAGTATTTCCATGCTCTGAATGTGGTAAACTTTTTAAGCACAACTCAAGTCTATCTATACACAAGAGAACTCACAGCGATGAGCGGCCATATTCATGTTCAGAATGTGGGAAAAGCTTTACCCAAAAATCAGTTCTTGTTGAACATGAAAGAATTCACACAGGAGAGAAGCCATTTTCATGTTTGGAATGTGGGAGATCTTTTGCTCAGAAATCTGCCCTTGTTAAACATGAGAGAACTCACACGGGGGAGAGGCCATATCCATGCCTGGAATGTGGGAAATGTTTTACCCAGAAGTCTTCTCTTGTTAAGCATCAAAGACGTCACACAGGATACAAGCCATTTTCATGTTCAGAATGTGGGAAATGTTTTACCCATAAATCAGATATTATGAGACATGAACGAACTCACCTGGGATGAGAAGCCATTTTCCTGCTCAGATTGTATAAAATCTTTTGCCCATGAATCAGAATTTGTTGAGAAACCATTTCCATTTAAAAATATGAAATAAGATCTAGTTGAACATCATAAAATGTAGAGACGAATACGTTTTCTTGTTTTGATTGTGAGAAATGTTGGAGAATTCTTGTAAAAAAACATCTGTCTGTAAAGTGAAATATTATAAATGTGTTTTACATTGTGAGGGTTATTTTCTTCATCCACATGAATTTCATTCTTTCTAATAATGTATCGGTTTTCTTTACATGCTGACAACTGAAAAGACGTTCAGACTAACCAGACATTTTACAGTCCATTCATAACCAAACTACAAAGTCTGAGTTTTGTTTAGATTTACACAGGTTATCAGATCCAGCGGTGAGCGTGGAAGCGGAGGTTCCCGAAGTACAACCTCAAATGCAAAAAAGTTTGGCCGCTGTGTAAAATGTAAATAGATGTAATTAAAAACAGAATGCAATGATCTGTAAATCTCATAGACCCATATTTTATTCATAATAGATCATAGAAAAAACACATATCAGAGGCAGAAAGTGAGATATTTTACGATTTCATGAAAAAAAAAAATCACTCATTCAGAACTTTATGGAAGCAACGCATCTCAAAAGTTGAAACAGAGCCATGTCTACCATTGTGTAGCATCTAGCGTTGAGCAAACTTCTAGTAGTGGAATCCATAATAGAATTCTTAGATATCCCGAACCTTGTACGCCAGATTTGAAAAAAAAGTTTGTTCATCACTAGTAGCATACTTCTTATTTTAACAGTCTGTAAGCATCTGGGAAGTTAGACCAATTGCTGGAGTTTAGGGAAAAGAAAGTTGTCCCATTCTTGCCTGATGTAGGATTCTTGCTGCTCAACAGTCCTGGTTCTTCTTTGCCAGATTTTTCATTTCATGATGCTCCAAATGGTTTCTATTGGTGAAAGGTCTAAACAACAGGAAGGTCAGTTCAGCGCCCGGACTCTTCTGTGAAGCCATGCTGTTGTGACAGATGCAGTATGTGGTTTAGCATTGTCTTGCTGAAATATGCAAGGCCTTCCCTGAAAGAGATGTCTGGATGGGAGCATATGTTGTTCTAAACCTTTCATATACTGTTCAGTATTGATTGCGCCTTTCCAGATGTGTAAGCTGCCCATGAATTACAGTAATGCAACCCCATACCATAAGAGATGCAGGCATTTGAATTGTGCATTGATAACAAGCTGGATGGTCCCTCTCCTCTTCAGCCTGTAAGACATAGTCTGTGGTTTCCAAAAAGAATTTTAAATTTTGATTTATCTGACCACAGAACAGTTTTCCATTTTGCCTCAGTCCATTTTAAATGCGCTTTGGCCCAGAGAAGACAGTGGCGTTTCGTTTCTGGACCATGTTGACATATGGCTTCTTCTTTGCATGATACAGCTTGCATATGTGGTTTGCACAGTACAGACACTGATTTCTGGAAGTGTTCCAGAGCCTATGCAGTGATTTCCATTACAGAATCATACCTGTTTATAATGTGGTGCTACCTGTAGATCACGAGCATCCGATATTGACCTTGTCCCTTTGATATTATGTACTGTAGATGGTGGGATATTTAAAGACTTCACCATTTTACGTCGAGAAACATTTTTCTGAAATTGTTCTACAGTTTTTAGGTGCAGTTTTTCGCAGATTGGTGAACCTCTGACCATCTTTGCCCTTTTTATACCCAGTCATGCAACTTAGTTGCAAATTGCTCCTCCAGCAGTATTTTTTATTAGTACCACTTATGTTTCCAGCCATTTGTTGCCCCGTCCCAGCTTTTTGAGGTGCTTTGGTGGCAATTTCTAAATGAGTTAATTTTTTTTCCATGAAATGGTAAAATGTCTCACTTCAACATCTGATGTCTTCTGGCGCAAGATGACCAACTTCTTAAATTTCTTGAAACTGCCTACAGAATAATGCAAACATTTTTTTCAAAGCTGCTCTTCTTGCACCACCAATTTCAAGCTGAGAATCCATTAGGAACACAACTCACAGCATGCAATATCTGGAATCCCATGGCCTACAAGACCATTATACTGATTCATTAGCAATCCATGAGACTCCGATCAGCCTCCATGAATAAGCCCTAAGAGGACTGGGGGATAAAGAAGAAAGGATAGAAAAAAATTGGAAACAAAATTTTGGTTAACAAAAAGCTATGATCATAATTACCATCTTTTGGCCTTAGGAGCTGTTCACATCTCGTTTTTGCTGTACGTCAAGTGGACACGTTTGTAAACAAAAAAAAAACACAGAAACCTATGGCTTGAGGCACTCATAGACTATAAGTGGGCAAATGTAGTTCAAAAGTCCATATGTATATTTTTAATTTTTTTTTTTACATTGCAGTGAATGGGAGACGGATTGAAATGTAAGCCAGTATGTTCCATCAGTTTAAACGTATCCCTTTTTATCCAGATACTTCCTTTGATATATTACAAATTTTTATTTAAAAAAAGAAAGGTTTCACAAAAATGGATACATTTTTTTGGAAAACGGACACAAATGTATTTAAACATATGCCCATCCGTCAAATGTATACGTAAAAAAAGGAGAGAACTAGAAAATTGCATTAATTTGCATACTTTTTTTTACTGTATGTCTAAACGTATCCACTTCACTTGTTTCATTAAGTGTTTCATCTAAATCATAATGCCGACTGATTAATACTATAAGGCTCATTGGGCTGTTGTATAAACTGAATGCTGCAAGTGTGCCCCTCAGCAGCCAGGGGTAATGACTTCAAGGGCCATGCCTGCTGGACAACCATTATACAATATGCTGAGGAAGCGATGAGAAAAGAAATAAATATGTATATTTTTTCTTTAGTTTATTACATCTTTCAAATTATTTCAAACAAAACATTACAATCAATTTCAAACCAATGTCTCGTGCAGCAATTACGCAGTTTTTACCATTCAAGGCAGACATATAGGGGCACATTTATTAAGACTGGTGTTTTAGACGCTCTAAGCTGGCGGAGGATCCGCCGAAGTTAGGAAGAGTTGCCGGCCTGTCCATAATTTCGGTGCATCCAGCACCAATTGTAAATGTTAGACAGCTTCCGAGCAGTCTTACATTAAGACCATTTTGTACGCCTAAAACAGGCATAGAAAATGGTGAATGAGACGGGCCTGCCTGCCCACTTCCTCGCCCATGTCATGCCCACAATTTTTGACCTGGCATGAGCGAGGCAAAGACGGAGATAGCGGCACAACTAACCGTTGCGCTGCCATCTGCGCCTGAAATACACCTAATTTAGGTGCACTTTAGAATAGTAAATGACCCCCCATAAAGTCTATCTATCCCAGTTAAAGTTGACTACAGTTGTTTTTATATATTATACGCACTTATATAGCGCTGACATATTACGCAGTGCTGTACAGATATTAGCATACCGCTGTCCCCAGTGGGGCTCACAGTCTAAGTTACCTATCAGTATGGTACCGGAGTACCTGGAGGAAACCCAAGCAAACACGGGGAGAACATACAAACGCAATGCAGATGTTGTCCTTGGTTGGATTTGAGCCTAGGCCCAAGCACTGCAAGGCAACAGTGCTAACCACTGAGCCACCGTACTGCCATATAGCACACTTACAATACAATATAATAAAGGAAAAAGCTATTACATAAGGCAGGGTTGCCCAACCTGCTGCCCTCCAGTTGTTGCAAAACTACAACTCCCAGCATGCCCAGACAGCCTACAGATATCAGGACATGTTGGGAGTTGTAGTTTTGCAACAGTTGGAGGGCTACAGGTTGGGCATCTCTGACATAAAGGAATAGCAAAAATAATAACAGTTGTGGTCATAGAGATGCAGCACTACCTGCTGTCCAAGATAATGAGTCAGCAGGCCCCACTTCCAAATGTGAACCTACCCTAAGACATCACACTCTTGTACGAGGAGCATCTATCACTACTTCCACCCAATCAATCAATTTGGAAAAGATAAGTTAGCTTCTCCAAGAATAACTTCTTGGAAGGGTTTGTGCCTGTATCCAAAATTGCATTATGGCTTCAGGCATTGTCTGCTGACATTATGCAGGTCAGCGCCAGAGGCTGCCTGACCGCACAGGTGCAGCCAACCTGGGGGACGGGATAGTATTCTATGCGAAGACAGCGCTAGCGAGTAATGACTGACACGTTCATTGTGGGTTGTAACTAGGCTAGGATCACGTGTACAATGTACGGCATGTGATCCAGGAGCATATCATTCAACTGGGGAGAGCAGTGCTGACCCCAACTTTTAATAAGTATCAATATGTCTAAGTTCAGACTTCAGTTATTTTCATCAGTTATTCGGAGCCAAGACCATGTGCGGTTGCACATTTTTCCATTATACATAATCTCTGTGTAGGCTTCACTACTGGTTTTAGCTCACTGATGGAAATAACTGACTAAATAACTGAAGTGGGAACTGAGCCTAACACCTTATGCACACGACCATAGCAGGTCCGTGCCCGTATTGTGGCCTGCAAACACCCATGCACTCGCGAGGCAGAACAGAGTATCGGAAGCCCACGGAAGCACTATGGAGTGCTTCCGTGGATTTTCTATCCGTGCCTCTGCACTGCAAAAAAGTAGTGCACACACTACTTTTTTGCAGTGCGGATCTCGGACCCCAACAAGGTTCATGTTCCTCCCCCTTGTCTTAACAGGGGCGGGGGGTCATGAAATAAAAAAAATTAAAAAAAAAGTGGAATACCCCTTTAATTGTATGGTTCTTCCACTTTAAGATTATTTTCATTACTACCACAAATATAAACTGTATGTGCATTCCTAAGTGATTAGCTCAGCACATGCATACTGCACAATACACTGGAAGATTCTAGCCTATTTTAGGAGGGAGGGGGGCACCAGGGGTTAAAAAGATCTGTACATCTAATAGAGGGGAAGGTCCAAACAAGTCATCTCTGTGAGAAGACTACCCTGTCTCTTGTATCTACCATCTTGGACACTGGCCACAGAGTAGGAGGAGCTTTCCCAAAACTGATTTCAGTTTAAGTGATTGTTTCTTTACTTTATGCTGTATGTGATTTGTATATACACTACTCACTAAAAAGTTAGGGATATTTGGCTTGTGGGTGAAATTTCAGGATTGTCACATGTTGGAGGCCCTATGTAGACTTCCGGGACATCTTGCAAACAGGACACAGGCAAGATTTAGACCAGGGACCAACAGGATCCTTTATTACACATGTAATAAAAGCAGATTAAGCAATAGTGGTAGCTCCACCACAGAACCAAGTGCACCAAAAGACCCAAGGCAAAACCCAGGGGGTGGAGAGCCAGTCAGCCCCGTTCTTCACAGAGCCCCTGTGGTGGGGATGAACTGGGCCAAGG
Organism: Rhinella marina; assembly: GCA_900303285.1. Taxonomy (NCBI): domain Eukaryota; kingdom Metazoa; phylum Chordata; class Amphibia; order Anura; family Bufonidae; genus Rhinella; species Rhinella marina. Next base: position 20,025 of record ONZH01006317.1, on the reverse strand, counting down.
GCTCACTGGTCACACCTCCCGGAAGGTCCCGGTACACTTGGACGCTACTTACAGAGAACCACGCTGGTGCAACCACCAGCGGAACAGACAGCAGAACTGGAACCCAAGCAAACACAGGACATGGATCAGACGACAAGACAAACGGGAACCAGCACAGAAGCAGGTGCCTGGACCCCATACAGAACGGAAGCATGGCGGTCTCAGGCAGAGCTGCACACAGACTAGAGATCCTCCCTCCGGAGAACCCAGGGGCCCTCTCACGAAGACAGGATGTACACGGTATAAGAATAGAAGCAGACAGGCACTACAGGCAGACATGAACAGACAAGGATCAGAAGCAGTAGGCACTGCCAGACATCACCATATTCTGACCCCCATAACTTTATTATAATTATGTCTACTGAGCTGTTTAGGGGATCATTTTTTGCGAGACAATCCGTACTTTTTATTGGTACCATTTTGGAGTGGGCGTGACTTTTTAATCACATTTTTTTGGGTAAGAGAAGCAATAAAAAATGGCAAATCTATGGTGATACCCATGATGTTTATAAGTTATAATGGGATTTACTCTGAAAACTGCTAATTTCTTATCCTGGCGTGCCATCTGGTGGCCAAAATAGCTCGTAGTGTTCAGCGCAACTACCAATGCCTCCATTGGCCACACAGAGCATCGTTAGGAATTTGCATTGTGCATTTAGATACCGTGATCTCACTTGATCACGGCATCTAAAGCCTTTAATTACCGCGATTGGCTTTATTGCTGATCACGGTAATTAGCTGCAGATCTCTGCTGTTTGTATCAGCAGAGACTTGCCGTCCATGACGCCTGCTGCACGTGCGAGCGGGCACCATGTTTACCCACCGCTCCAGCACCATACATGTACGGCACTGGTAGCGAAAGGGTCAATGCTGCAGATTTTTTCTCAGCATGTCAGGATGAGATTTCTTAACACTTACATCCACTTTGCTGGTACTGTACAATGCTGTGGATTTGCTGCACACAGATCTGCACCGTTTACACTACATGTGAACATACCCTTGGGCTGATTGGGCCTTTGCAGAGCAGAACACTCTGCAAAGTCTCATAAGCAGCCAGGGCTCATGACCTCATACAGGACCCTGTGTACTGGATATCCTTTACATGATATGCTGAAGAGGTGGTGAGAACCTACATATTTATTTGCAACATGACTTTTTTCATGTGTGTTATTCCAGCCTCCTCAGTCTGAATCTAGAACTGCTTTTCCTCCACAACACTTTCCTGCTTTAGGTAACAAGCCGCACCTAGGTAGTCTCCAATTTCATGCAACTGAATAGGGAGGTGATGCTAGAAATGAACATGATTTGCACCAGAAACTACATACAGTGCCTTGTGAAAGTATTCGGCCCCCTGGAACTTTTCAACCTTTTGCCACAAGTGGGTCACAATTGTGAAGTGGAACGAAATTTATTGGATCATTTAAATTTTTTTTGTAATAATAAAACTGAAAAGTGGGGCGTGCAAAATTATTCGGCCCATTTACTTTCAGTTCAGAAAACTCACTCCAGAAGTTCATTGAGGATCTCTGAATGATCCAATGTTGTCCTAAATGACTGATGAAGATAAATAGAATCCACCTGTGTGTAATCAGGTCTCCGTATAAATGCACCTGCTCTGTGATAGTCTCAGGGTTCTGCATCATGAAGACCAAGGAGCACACCAGGCAGGTCCGTGATACTGTTGTGGAAAAGTTTAAAGCCGGATTTGGATACCAAAAGATTTCCCAAGCTTTAAACATCCCAAGGAGCACTGTGCAAGCGATCATATTGAAATGGAAGGAGTATCAGACCACTGCAAATCTACCAAGACACGGCCGTCCCTCTAAACTTTCATCCCAAACAAGGAGAAGACCAAGATCAGAGATGCAGCCAAGAGGCCCATGATCACTCTGGATGAACTGCAGAGATCTACAGCTGAGGTGGGAGAGTCTGTCCATAGGACAACAATCAGTCCAACACTTCACAAATCTGGCCTTTATGGAAGAGTGGCAAGAACAAAGCCATTTCTCAAAGATATCCATAAAAAGTCTCGTTTACAGTTTGCCACAAGCCACCTGGGAGACACACCAAACATGTGGAAGAAGGTGCTCTGGTCAGATGAAACCAAAATTGAACTTTTTGGAAACAATGCAAAACGATATGTTTGGCGTAAAAGCAACACAGCTCATCACCCTGAACACACCATCCCCACTGTCAAACATGGTGGTGGCAGCATCATGGTTTGGGCCTGCTTTTCATCAGCAGGGACAGGGAAGATGGTTAAAATTGATGGGAAGATGGATGGAGCCAAATACAGGACCATTCTGGATGAAAACCTGAAGACCTGAGACTAGGACGGAGATTCATCTTCCAACAAGACAATGATCCCAAATATAAAGCAAAATCTACAATGGAATGGTTCAAAAATAAATGTATCCAGGTCTTAGAATGGCCAAGTCAAAGTCCAGACCTGAATCCAATTGAGAATATGTGGAAAGAGCTGAAAACTGCTGTTCACAAACGCTCTCCATCCAACCTCGAAGAGCTCGAGCTGTTTTGCAAGGAAGAATGAGCAAGAATTTCAGTCTCTAGATGTGCAAAACTGATAGAGACATACCCCAAGCGACTTGCAGCTGTAATCGCAGCAAAAGGTGGAGCAACAAAGTATTAATGCAAGGGGGCCGAATAATTTTGCACGCCCTCTTTTCAGTTTTATTATTACAAAAAAAGTTTAAATGATCCAATAAATTTCGTTCCACTTCACAGTTGTGACCCACTTGTTGTTGATTCTTCACCATAAATTTAAAATGTTATATCTTTTTGTTTGAAGCCTGAAATGTGGCAAAAGGTTGAAAAGTTCCAGGGGGCCGAATACTTTCGCAAGGCACTGTATAGGTATGGGTTCTGGTTGGGTCACAGATTGCAGCCTTAATGCCGTTTTTCAAAAATAAAGTTACTTTACTGGAAAAGTTCAAGGGGGGCGATTACTTTCGCAAGGCACTGTAGTTGCTGCCTTACAGAAACTACATAATTAATTAATGAACTGTCCCTACCCCCACTGCATTTTGAATCATTGGCTGCAGAGGTGACCTGCCCCTCCTGCATCACGTGACCATTTGACATGACGCCAGGGGAGCAGGTCACTGCTGCAGCCTGTGATTGGCTGCAGCCACGTCAAAATGAAAGTTTACATCCTGGGAGCCGAAAATAAAGAAAAAAATAGCACCTCACCTTTGTATCAAATATAAATACATCTTTATTAATACATAATTAGTTAATAAAAAGAGTTTAATATACACAGCTTGAATAAACATGACATATCATACGAAAGTCCAGTCTGATAAGAGGAGTTTGTGCAACTGTGAAAGGTACAGTGTATGGGAAGGAGAAAACCTCTATTAACCCTTTCATGACCGGGCCTATAAAAGGCCTGAATGTCCAGGCAACTTTTTGTGACTTGGGCACATGGTGGTTTAGTGACCCAAATTTTTTTTATTTGTTTGAATACCAAAATAATTTTTGCAATTTTTTTTACTTGACACTTAGAACTTTTTATTACAATGGTTTTTTTTAGAGATTTTTTTTTTAGGCTTAATTTGGACGAAAACCGCTAATTCTTATTAAAAAAAAGTAATTATTTTTAATTATAGATTTTTATTTTTTAAATATTAAAACTGACACACAAATTAATTACTGCAATGGCTTCTATTTAATGACGATCGTTTTGATATATAACATGTACAGATTTTATTGAACGAGGCGACTATGGTGACGGTTTCCGTTGGTGACTGCATTTTTAATTTTTTTTTTACACTTTTTATTTGTATTTTTATTTTTTATTTACTTATATATTAATTTATTTTTGACACATAATATGCCCCCCAGGAGGTCATTAAAAGACCTCTGGAGGACATTGACTTTTTTTTTTTCACAGTTTCCACTGTATCTGGGGCATCCACAGGAGCACCAGTTACAGAAAAAACAGCTCCCTGTGGGGGCATTAGACACAGGCAGAGCTGATCAGGGTCTCCTTAGACCCTGCAGCTCTGCTCCTGCCCCGAGACACCCGGCAGTCACGTGACCGGTGGGACCTCCTCCAGCATGGCCTCAGGTACGACTGTTCTCCGGCTGTGGAGAAGACAGAAGCGGTAATAAACAGCTCCTGTCTTCTCCTCAGGGTCCTTGCTCTGTCTGTGAGCCGGGACCCGACCTGCTCCTGCTAGATTGCAGGAGCAGGAGCTTTAATCCCAGCGCTGATCAGATTAAAGCACTGCCTGCACATGGGGCATGTGCAGATAGGACATATATACACAGATGGCAGTCGTGAAGGGATTAATGAACCCAATATTACAGCATAAGACCCTCCCCTGTAGCAATATATGTATATCATTATATGTTTCTCAGACATAAAATACAGCTTTATCTGTCTCCAATATGGTATATACACATAAATAATAAGAAGAACAAATCTCCAAGAGGAACAGAAGAATATACAGGTGCATCTCAATAAATTAAAATATCATAAAAAATTAATTTATTTTAGTAATTCAATTAAAAAAGTTAAACACCTATACAGACTCCTTATACACAGAGTGATCTATTTCAAGTTTTTATTTCTTTTAATGTTGATGATTATGGCTTATAGCTAATGAAAACCCAAAAGTCAATATCTCAGAAAATTAAAATATCATGAAAAAGTTCAATATTGTAGACTCAAGGTGTCACACTCTAATCTGGTAATCAACAAAAACATCTGCAAAGGTTTCCTAAGCCTTTAAATGGTCTCTCATTATGGTTCAGTAGACTACACAATCATGGGGAAGACTGCTGACCTGATAGTTGTCCAGAAGGCTGTCATTGACACACTCCACAAGGAGGGTAAGCCACAAAAGGTCATTGCTAAAGAACCTTGCTGTTCACAAAGTGCTATATACAAGCATATTGATGGAAAATTGAGTGGAAGAAAAAGGGTGGTAGAAAAAGGTGCACAAGCAACAGGTAGAACCGCAGCCTTGAAAAGATTGTCAAGAAAAGGCAATTTAAGAATTTGGGGGGGGGGTCACAAGGAGTGAACTGCTGTTGGAGTCAGTACTTCAAGAGCAACCCACACAGATGTATCCAGGACATGGACTGTCACATTCCTTGTGTCAAGCCACACATGACTACCGACAATGTCTATGTCTAAACTACTGAAGCGTCTTACCTGGACTCAGGAGAAAAAGGACTACACTGTTGCTCAGTGGTCCAAAGTCTTGTTTTCAGATTAAATTAAATGTTGCATTTCATTTGGAAATCAAGGTCTGGATGAAGAGGGGAGAGGCGCACAATCCAAGTTGCTTGAGGTCTAGTGTGAAGTTTCCACAGTCAGTGATGGTTTAGGGACCCATGTCATCTGCTGGTGTGGGTCCACTGTGTTTTATCAAGTCAACACAGCCGTCTACCAGGAAATTTTAGAGGACTTCATGCTTCCCTCTGCTGACAAGCTTCATGGAGATGCTGATTTAATTTTCCAGCAGGACTTGAGAGAATCTATGGGGTATTGTCAAGAGGAAGATGAGAGACACCAGACCCAACAATGCAGATGAGCTGAAGGCTGCTATCAAAGTAACCTGGGCTTTCATAACACCTCAGCAGTGGCACCGGCTGATCGCCTCCATGCCATGCCACATTGATGCAGTAATTCATGCAAAAGGAGCTATGGCCAAGTATTGAGTGCATTTACTGTACATACTTTTCAGTAGGCCAACATTTCTGTATTAAAAATCTTTTTTTATTAACCTTATATAATATTCTAAATTTCTGAGATACTTTCTTTTGGGGTTTCATTACCTGTAAATTGTAATCATCAACATTAAAAAAATAAATAAACACTTGAAATAGATCACTCTGTTTGTAATGATTCTATATAATATGAGTTTTATTTTTTTATTGAATTGCTAAAAATAAATTCACTTTTCAATGATACTCTGATTTATTGAGATGCACCTGTAATAATACAGACCAGAATTTTGGGAATAGTGATACCCCGATATACTTTTCGCCCAGCTTCTTCTTTTGGGTGTTCTTTCTTTGAGGTTGACATATTCAGTACCCATGTAACCACAGTGGTTCATGTGGACTTGCCCAATTTGTATAAGTGGTATAGTATATTGTGGGAGTCAAGTGAAGAAGCCAAGGCCAGGGACAGAAAGAGCGGGGAGTCAGTACCGGGAAGCAGGTAAGTATGCTTCCCTTCGCAGGGCTACGCCATACAAGTGCACAACCTCCTAACATTTTGAAGCAACATACAGTATACAACCTTGCAATACCTTTCAAAAACTTAGACTACAAAACACCATGCTAGCATGTCTGGACACACAGCTAATCATCAGACCTCCCACGTGTCCCTCTTTTTGACCCAAGTCTCTCTTTGCTCCTTAAATGTCCCTCTCTTTGATCTGAGGTATAGATGTGCATTTGTCACGGGAGGCCGGCGGCGCGCTCCCCGCTTGCAGCGCCGCCGGACCTCCGTATCCACGGAGCGAGGACGCGACAGGCGTCCTCGTCTCCATAGCAACGAGAGGCGGGGAACGTCGGGCGGGCTTCCGGATGCTGTGTGCCCGGCGTCCCCGCCCCCCTAGACACGAGCAGTGGGTGGTGCTGAGCGCTGGCCCGGCAAGCCAGCGCTCAGAGTTATTGTATATTGTATTTACTGGGTCATGTGGCGCTGGCCACGCCACATGACCAGACTGTTAGCATAATTGAGCGCTGGTCACGTTTGGCCAGCACTCATTATGCAAATGAGGTCATGTGACGCTGGCCCCGTCACATGATCCATTGGAGGGCTTTTTAAAGCAGGCTAGCTGCCCTCTCAAATTGCCTGTGATTAGTCTCCTTTGATCAGTGCTCGTGCGACCTTTTGGATTAGCTTGGATTTTTGAACTTCGGATTTTGGACTTGACCTCTCTCTCGTTTCACCCCCTGGCATTGACGTTACCTCCTGTGTTTGACCCGGCTTGTTGACCTTCCACCTGCGTGTTTGTTCTGTCTGTGTTTGTCCGTCCCTTTGTTCCCTTTCCCTTCCTGCGCACTTATCCAGTGTAGGGTCCGCCTTCGTGGTTGTCCGCGGCCGCCTAGGGCCGACTGAGGCAAGTAGGCAGGGAAAGACGGAGGGGTGCAGTACAGGGCTCACCTACCCTTGTCTCCCCCACGTGACAGAATCACAGGCCTTATCTCATGGAGCAGTTGCGGGCCCTCACGGACCAGGTGCAAGGAATGGCTCAAGCTATCCAGGATCTGGCCGAGAGGCTCCAACAGCAGGAGCAGCTTCAATCCGCTCCAGTAATGGGTCCCTCCACATCTAACCCTATCGTGGAGCCCCATGTTAAGCTACCGGACCGGTTTTCGGGAGACCGGAAGACCTTCCGCTCCTTTAAGGAAAGTATAAAATTATATTTCCGCCTACGCCCCCACTCCTCGGGTTCCGAGCAGCAGCGGGTGGGAATAATTATTTCCTTGCTGCAGGGTGATCCGCAGGAGTGGGCCTTTTCGTTACCCCCTGACTCCCCAAGTTTGCTGACTGTGGACGCGTTTTTTCTGGCCTTAGGCCTATTGTATGAGGAGCCTGACTTGACCGCTGTGGCCGAGTCTCAACTCAGGGACATTCGGCAGGGTAACCGTCCAGTAGAGGACTATTGCGCGGAGTTTAGGAAGTGGTGTGTCTCTTCTGGATGGAATGACCCAGCCTTAAGAAGTCAATTCCGGGTGGGGCTGTCTGACCAACTAAAAGACCTTCTGGTATGTTATCCCACTCCTGACTCCTTAGAGGCGACTATGACCTTGGCCATTAAACTAGACCGACGGGTGAGAGAGAGGCGGAGAGAACGTTCTAGCATTCCTCAGGTGGCCGTTTTTCCTGAGATTCCTCTTCCGAGTCCATCGCCTGCCAGAATTCCGGAGGAACCCATGCAGTTAGGGGGGACCATAAGGGACCAAAGACGCCGAAAGGGAGCCTGTTTTTACTGCGGGGAGATGAACCACTGGCTCCAGCAGTGTCCCAAACTTCCACCTTCTAGGAGATCTCCGGTGGGAAGCAAGGTAACTCCGACGGTGGTAAGAAGGAAAATTTTGCTTCCTATTTCTGTTACTTATGGTCAAATTAAGGGGGAGGGTCAAGCATTTGTTGATTCAGGTTCTGCCGTTAATTTTATTAATTTTGATTTCGTACAAACTGTTGGTATTCCGCTAGTTCCTCTAAGGGAGGTAATTCAAATCATTGCCTTAGATTCCACCCCATTGAAGAATGGGCGAGTGGAATTTTGTACGCCCGAGGTGTCCCTAACGGTGGGGATTGCCCATACTGAGACCTGTTCCTTCCTTGTCCTAAGGGATTTACCTGCTGACCTCGTCTTAGGTCTGCCATGGTTACAGGACCACAACCCCGTGATCAACTGGCCTGCAGGTGAATTAGAGAAATGGGGAGGTGATTGTTCCAAATGTTGCAAATCAATTTTGCAGTTAGGAGGTACTACTGAGTCTCTGATCCTGCCTGGATATATCAGAGATTTTCAGGACGTATTCTCCATGTCCGAGGCTGAGTTCCTCCCTCCTCACAGGCATTATGATTGTGCTATTGATATTATTGAGGGTTCCAAGTATCCTAAGGGCCGTATTTACAATCTCTCCACTCCTGAGCGGCAATCCATGAGGGATTATCTTAAGGAGAGTCTGGCCAAGGGTCATATCCGGCCTTCAGTTTCCCCCATGGGGGCCGGATTTTTCTTTGTGGGTAAGAAGGATGGAGGATTGAGGCCCTGTATTGATTACAGGGAACTTAACAAGGTCACGGTCAAGAACAGGTATCCGCTGCCCCTTATCCCAGATTTACTAAACCAGATTCAAGGCGCCTGCTGGTTCTCTAAACTGGATTTAAAGGGAGCTTATAACCTGATTAGAATCAGGGAGGGGGATGAATGGAAGACGGCCTTCAATACCCCGGAGGGTCACTATGAGTATTTAGTAATGCCCTTTGGGCTAAGCAATGCACCCGCTGTGTTCCAGAATTTTGTCAATGACATTTTTAGACCTTTTATTGGGAGGTTCATGATTGTCTACATTGATGACATCCTTATTTTTTCTGCGGATTGGGAATCTCACGTTTCTCATACCAGACAGGTGTTAGAGGTGTTACGTGAGAATAAACTATTTGTCAAAGGGGAGAAGTGTATCTTTGGCGTTCAGGAGGTGGCCTTTTTAGGATACATTTTGACCCCTTGCTCTTGCAAAATGGACCCAGTTAAGGTGCAGGCCATCCTCGATTGGGTGCGACCTTCCTCCCTTAAGGCGCTCCAACGATTTTTAGGGTTTGCGAACTTCTATCGCAAATTTATTAAAAATTTTTCATTGGTGGTCAAACCAATTACAGATCTGACTCGCAAGGGAGCGGATCTAGTTAATTGGCCCTCTGCAGCTATTGAAGCCTTTGAGAAGCTAAAGCAATGTTTTACTAATGCCCCTGTGTTAATCCAGCCTGACCAGAATGAGCCCTTTATAGTTGAGGTGGATGCATCTGAGGATGGGGTAGGGGCAGTGTTGTCCCAGGGATCCTCCACCCTAACTAACCTTAAGCCATGTGCTTTTTTTTCCCGCAAGTTTTCGTCTGCTGAGAGGAACTACGATATCGGGAATAGGGAGTTATTGGCCATTAAGTGGGCATTTGAGGAATGGCGTCACTTCCTGGAGGGGGCATTACATCGCATTGTGGTCCTCACGGATCATAAAAACCTTATGTTTCTAGAGTCTGCTAAGCGTTTGAATCCCAGACAGGCGAGGTGGGCTTTGTTTTTTACTCGTTTTGATTTTTGTGTTACCTTTAGACCAGGAAGCAAGAACATTAAGGCTGACGCTCTATCCCGGAGTTTTCAGGCATATCAGCCTCCTGACGTCCTTCCTGAGCCCATCTTGCCGGCTGACATCATCGTAGCCGCTACCTCGTCTGATCTGGCATCTGAGATTTCGACAGCACAACATCTCGCTCCCACTGGTACCCCCAATGACAAATTGTTTGTGCCGGCTCATTTGCGTTTGCGACTGCTGGGTGAGTGCCATAACTCTGTATTATGTGGACATCCTGGGATCAATGCCACCAGGGAGTTAGTCTCTAGGCAGTATTGGTGGCCATCGATTTCCAGGGATGTTCAGGCTTTCGTAACTGCATGTAATACTTGTGCCAGGTCCAAGAATCCCAAGACACGACCTATGGGCGAGCTTTGTCCATTACCCATACCTAGCAGACCATGGTCGCATTTGTCCATGGACTTTATCACGGATTTACCTTGTTCTGAGGGTAAAACGGTGATTTTGGTTGTGGTTGACAGATTTAGCAAGATGTGTCATTTTATTCCGTTGGGTAAGTTACCTTCTGCTAAGGTTTTGGCGTCCGTCTTTTTAGACCACATAGTTAAACTGCATGGTATTCCTGAGAATATTGTTTCGGACAGGGGGGTGCAGTTTGTGTCTAAATTCTGGAGAGCTTTCTGTAAGAGGATTGAAGTATCTTTGTCTTTTTCGTCGGCCTTTCATCCGGAGACCAATGGGCAAACCGAACGTCTTAATCAGTCCGTTGAGCAGTATCTCAGATGTTATGTTGCAGATAACCAGCATATGTGGGCCAGATTCCTGTCTCTGGCCGAGTTCGCAATTAATAACCGTGTGAATTCGTCTTCTGGGGTATCGCCGTTTTTCTGCAACATGGGGTTTCATCCGCGCTTTGGCTCCTTTTCTCCAGCTGTTTCGGCGGTCCCAGAGGCCAATGCTCTCTCTCAGGAACTGTGCACAGTTTGGGCACAGGTTCAGTCGAACCTGGAAAAGCCCAAAGAATTCAAAAAACTAAGGCCGATAAGAAACGTTCTAAGGGTGTGAATTTCAAGGTGGGGGACATGGTATGGTTGTCAACTAAAAATCTACGCATGAAAGTACCATCCTATAAGTTTGCGCCTCGCTTTATTGGTCCATACAGGATCACCAAGGTGATCAATCCGGTGTCGTTTGAATTGTGTTTACCTGACTCCCTTCGTGTTCACAATGTTTTTCATATGTCTTTGCTCAAACACTATGTTGCTTCCGCTGGTCCAGAGGAACTGTCTCCGCCTCCGGTCGAGGTGGAGGGACAAGTGGAGCACGAGATTCATAGAATCATTGACGTTAGGAAGGTCCGGAATTCCTTCCAGTACCTGGTACATTGGAAGGGATTCGGGCCAGAGGACAGGTCTTGGGTGCCGTTGACCAGGATGCATGCGGATTCGCTCATCCGGAAATTCTACCTGCAGCATCCTGATAAACCTGCTCCCGCTGGTAAGGGTCCGGAGGCCCCTCGTGAAGGGGGGGGTACTGTCACGGGAGGCCGGCGGCGCGCTCCCCGCTTGCAGCGCCGCCGGACCTCCGTATCCACGGAGCGAGGACGCGACAGGCGTCCTCGTCTCCATAGCAACGAGAGGCGGGGAACGTCGGGCGGGCTTCCGGATGCTGTGTGCCCGGCGTCCCCGCCCCCCTAGACACGAGCAGTGGGTGGTGCTGAGCGCTGGCCCGGCAAGCCAGCGCTCAGAGTTATTGTATATTGTATTTACTGGGTCATGTGGCGCTGGCCACGCCACATGACCAGACTGTTAGCATAATTGAGCGCTGGTCACGTTTGGCCAGCACTCATTATGCAAATGAGGTCATGTGACGCTGGCCCCGTCACATGATCCATTGGAGGGCTTTTTAAAGCAGGCTAGCTGCCCTCTCAAATTGCCTGTGATTAGTCTCCTTTGATCAGTGCTCGTGCGACCTTTTGGATTAGCTTGGATTTTTGAACTTCGGATTTTGGACTTGACCTCTCTCTCGTTTCACCCCCTGGCATTGATGTTACCTCCTGTGTTTGACCCGGCTTGTTGACCTTCCACCTGCGTGTTTGTTCTGTCTGTGTTTGTCCGTCCCTTTGTTCCCTTTCCCTTCCTGCGCACTTATCCAGTGTAGGGTCCGCCTTCGTGGTTGTCCGCGGCCGCCTAGGGCCGACTGAGGCAAGTAGGCAGGGAAAGACGGAGGGGTGCAGTACAGGGCTCACCTACCCTTGTCTCCCCCACGTGACAGCATTATTATATTCACAATATTGACCCAATAAGTGTTTGGTTCCTCTCTGTATATTTGAGCCCGTCTTGTATATTATTTCATTATTTGATGCAGTTAGGATTTTAAAAATTTCTATATTCAGATTAATTTTGTGGCATTTCGTAAGAGAAAACTATTGAAGTGCATAAGTATGTAGGAAAAATGTATCTTTCACAAAATTAACCATAAGTGTCCCTCTTTGACCGTCAAAAAATTGGGAGGTATGAATCATGGAAGATGTCTGCAGCGTTCATTGGTGCTGAATTTCAATTCTGGAAGCTTTTGTCTCTGCCACTCTGGCAGCCTATGGCCACTGCTCCATTCGCTATGTGTCTGTCCGGTGTGTATGTGTGAACAGGAGCTTAGGTCAATGTATCTCACCTCAGGTTCAGCACTGGGTTACACCCTTTCTCTCCTTGCTCTGTGTGTTGCTGTCCAGCTCCTGAATAAGTAGTTGATCAGCCACCCTATAAATACCTGCTTGTCTCTCTCTGTTTTCCTGACCAACACCCAACCACTCCTGGGTGGCTGGCACAGCAGATCCACATCCCTAGATCGTAACAGTTTGATCAGACCGTGGATCCCGCTGATCCAACTCAGAAGAATTTACCTGATCTTTGTCAGGATGTGGCTCAACAGTGTGTGTCCACCCACCTGTACACCTAAACCTAAAACTGCTGGAGATTCTGCTTTTCCTCTACTGCTGCCCCCATGCTATGATGTAAATTCTAAGCCACATCTGTTTTCTTCAGACCGAATTACAGTGGCCTTTATAATTTTGTTTCTGTCTGGTGAGGCCTTTGGCTTGGCTAATCCGTTGTGGGACAGAGGAGATCCTGTGACAAGTGACCTTTAAGAGCTCTTAACCATCTTCTGCAGAGTCTTTCATGAAACAGGACATACCTCATCAGCAACCTCCTCTCTTCTGCAACTCACATGGCAACCTCATAGTAAGCCAGTACCTCATACAGTTAAACACTCTGTCCTGTGAAATAGCCTAGAACAAGTATCAGCAATCTCTGACAACTGAACAAGTGCAATGCTGGAAGTTGTAGTTTCACAGCCACTGGAGTGTAGAAGGTTGTTGACCCCTGGCCTAGAACAATGAGGCTCTTGTGCCAGAGCAGATTAAATCGCAGGTCCCGATATTGCGACTACCCTGGAGGGTGTGATCTCATTAATCTCTGGTTCCAAGAACATGCCAAAATAGTTTGAGAGAGAGAATCTCTTCAGTTGGCACCAACATTCCAGAGACCTCTGACACCTCCATCTTCCACTCCTGTCCAGAAGCCTATGCATAGGAATAGCCTCAAATTGTCTGAAGGGGAGCTTCAACATAAAGCTCCAGTGTCTGCGTAATATGTGAATGATTATATGTGATCATTTAGGCTCCATTTTGTTTTCAGTATTCCTTTTATATTTGAATAACATACAGTCTTCAGTAAAATATCACCCTCCTCCCTTCAGCCACCTGCAAAAAGAGCCTCCTCTCGCAAATCATGAGGCCCCGCCCCATGCATGGCAAAGCCCCGCCCGCTGATAATTAGACCCCGCCTCTTCATATGACATCATACCTGCCAGGAGAAACTACGTTCTTGCACTACAGCGATCAATAATCACGTGATTATCTAGACGGACGGATTACTTCCGGGGTGAGTTGGTGGCTGCTCAGTGTGTGTGTGTCAGTTCGTGAGACATTTCTGCTGAATCTTTTATGACGTTTTGTATCTTCCTGGTATTCTCTAGAAGATGTCAGCCCCACTGCAGTCTAGTGTGATGGGAGATTTATAATACATTGAGGGTAGAGGCATGTACCAAATTATATTCCAGCCGACAGATTTATGTACACGTCCTCTGTTCACATACATGGGTCTGTACAGCTGACAGGATGTCTCTACTGCTCCTGTAAGCACAGGGTTTCTGCAGTCTCCATATATACAGGCAGTCTATACTCTCCCTATATGCAGGATGTCTCCATAGCCCCCAATAGTCAGTGTCTTCAGTCCTCAGATATGTATTCTGTCTCTACTGCCCCTATATGTATCCTGTCTCTACTGCCCCCCTATATGTATTCTGTCTCTATTGTCCCACTGTATGTATTATTTATTGTCCCCTATATGTATTCTGTCTCTACTGCCCCCTATATGTATAATGTCTCTACTGCCCATATATATATTCTGTCTCTATTGTCTCCCTGTATGTATTATTTATTATCCCCTATATGTATTCTGTCTCTACTGCCCCCTCTATATGTATTCTGTCTCTTTTGTCCCTGTATGTATTCTGTCTCTACTGCCCCATATATATTCTTTCTCTACTGCCCCTATATGTATTCTTTCTCTACTGCCTCTATATGAATTCTGTCTCTACTGCCCCTATATGTATTCTGTCTCTACTGCCCCTATATGTATTCTGTCTCTACTGCCCCTATATGTATTCTGTCTCTACTGCCCCTATATGTATTCTGTCTCTACTGCCCCTATATGTATTCTGTCTCTACTGCCCCTATATGTATTCTGTCTCTACTGCCCCTATATGTATTCTGTCTCTACTGCCCCTATATGTATTCTGTCTCTACTGCCCCTATATGTATTCTGTCTCTACTGCCCCTATATGTATTCTGTCTCTACTGCCCCCTATATGTATTCTGTCTCTACTGCCCATATATATATTCTGTCTCTATTGTCTCCCTGTATGTATTATTTATTATCCCCTATATGTATTCTGTCTCTACTGCCCCCTCTATATGTATTCTGTCTCTTTTGTCCCTGTATGTATTCTGTCTCTACTGCCCCATATATATTCTTTCTCTACTGCCCCTATATGTATTCTTTCTCTACTGCCCTATATGAATTCTGTCTCTACTGCCCCTATATGTATTCTGTCTCTACTGCCCCTATATGTATTCTGTCTCTACTGCCCCTATATGTATTCTGTCTCTACTGCCCCTATATGTATTCTGTCTCTACTGCCCCTATATGTATTCTGTCTCTACTGCCCTATATGTATTCTGCCTCTACTGCCCCCTATCTGCATTCTCTCTCTACTGCCCCCTATCTGCATTCTCTCTCTACTGCCCCCTATCTGCATTCTCTCTCTACTGCCCCCTATCTGCATTCTCTCTCTACTGCCCCCTATCTGCATTCTCTCTCTACTGCCCCCTATCTGCATTCTCTCTCTACTGCCCCCTATCTGCATTCTCTCTCTACTGCCCCCTATCTGCATTCTCTCTCTACTGCCCCCTATCTGCATTCTCTCTCTACTGCCCCCTATCTGCGTTCTCTCTCTACTGCCCCCTATCTGCGTTCTCTCTCTACTGCCCCCTATCTGCGTTCTCTCTCTACTGCCCTCTATCTGCGTTCTGTCTCTACTGCCCCCTATCTGCGTTCTGTCTCTACTGCCCCCTATCTGCGTTCTGTCTCTACTGCCCCCTATATGCGTTCTGTCTCTACTGCCCCCTATATGCGTTCTGTCTCTACTGCCCCCTATATGTATTGTGTCTCTACTGCCCATATATATATTCTGTCTCTATTGTCTCCCTGTATGTATTATTTATTGTCCCCTATATGTATTCTGTCTCTACTGCTCCCTATATGTATTGTGTCTCTACTGCCCCCTATATGTATTGTGTCTCTACTGCCCCCTATATGTATTGTCTCTACTGTCCCCTATATGTATTGTGTCTCTACTGCCCCCTATATGTATTGTGTCTCTACTGCCCCCTATATATATTCTGTCTCTATTGTCTCCCTGTATGTATTATTTATTGTCCCCTATATGTATTGTCTCTACTGCCCCCTATATGTGTTCTGTCTCTACTGCCCCCTATATGCGTTCTGTCTCTACTGCCCCCTATATGCGTTCTGTCTCTACTGCCCCCTATATGCGTTCTGTCTCTACTGCCCCCTATATGCGTTCTGTCTCTACTGCCCCCTATATGCGTTCTGTCTCTACTGCCCCCTACATGTGTTCTGTCTCTACTGCCCCCTACATGTGTTCTGTCTCTACTGCCCCCTATATGTATTCTGTCTCTACTGCCCCCTATATGTATTCTGTCTCTACTGCCCCTATATGTATTCTGTCTCTACTGCCCCCTATATGTATTGTGTCTCTACTGCCCCCTATATGTATTGTGTCTCTACTGCCCCCTATATGTATTGTCTCTACTGTCCCCTATATGTATTGTGTCTCTACTGCCCATATATATATTCTGTCTCTATTGTCTCCCTGTATGTATTATTTATTGTCCCCTATATGTATTCTGTCTCTACTGCTCCCTATATGTATTGTGTCTCTACTGCCCCTATATGTATTGTGTCTCTACTGCCCCTATATGTATTGTCTCTACTGTCCCCTATATGTATTGTGTCTCTACTGCCCATATATATATTCTGTCTCTATTGTCTCCCTGTATGTATTATTTATTGTCCCCTATATGTATTCTGTCTCTACTGCCCCTATATGTATTGTGTCCTCTACTGCCCCTATATGTATTGTGTCTCTACTGCCCTATATATGCTATATGTGTCTCTACTGCCCCTATATGTATTCTGTCTCTACTGCCCCTATACTGTGTATCTCCTGTCTCTACTGCCCCTATATGTATTCTGTCTCTACTGCCCCTATATGTATTCTGTCTCTACTGCCCCTATATGTATTTTGTCTCTCTACTGCCCCTATATGTATTCTGTCTCTACTGCCCCCTAATATGTATTCTGTCTCTACTGCCCCCTATATGTATTCTGGTCTCTACTGTCTCCTGCCTATATGTATTCTGTCTCTAACTGTCCCCTATATGGTCTGTGTATCTGTCTCCTACTGCTCTACTGTGTATTACTGCCCCTATCTGTGTCTCTATGCCCCTGTGTCTCTACTGTCCCCTATAATGTATGTCCCTATGTATATCTCTGTCTCTACTGCCCCTATATATACTGCCCCTATATGTATTTGTCTCCTGTATTGTGTATATATGTATTTGCTACTCCCCATATATGTACTCTATGTCTCTACTGCCCTATATGTATTCTGTCTCTACTGCCCCCCTGTCTCTATTCTGCTACTCCCCCTATATGTATCTGTCTCTACTGCTGTCTCCCCCTATATGTATTCTGTCTCTACTGCCCCTATATGTATTCTGTCTCTACTGCCCCTATATGTATTCCTGTCTCTACTGCCCCTATATGTATTGTTGTCTCTACTGCCCCCTATATGTATTGTGTCTCTACTGCCCCTATATGTATTCTGTCTCTACTGCCCCATATGTATCTGTCTCTACTGCCCCTATATGTATTGTCTCTACTGCCCCTATATGTATTGTCTCTACTGCCCCTATATGTATGTCTCTACTGTATGTACTGTCTCTCTGCCCTATATGTACTGTCTCTACTGCCCTATATGTATTGTCTCTATGCTCCCTATATGTATTGTGTCTCTACTGCCCCTAATATGTATTGTGTCTCTACTGCCCCCTATATGTATTGTCTCTACTGTCCCCTATATGTATTGTGTCTCTACTGCCCATATATATATTCTGTCTCTATTGTCTCCTGTATGTATTATTTATTGTCCCCTATATGTATTGTGTCTCTACTACCCCCTATATGTATTGTGTCTCTACTGCCCCTATATGTATGTGTCTCTACTGCCCCTATACTGTATGTGTCTCTACTGCCCCTATATGTATTGTGTCTCTACTGCCCCCTATATGTATTCTGTCTCTACTGCCCTATATGTATTCTGTCTCTACTGCCTATATGTATTCTGTCTCTACTGTATGTATTCTGTCTCTACTGCCCCTATATGTATTCTGTCTCTACTGCCCCTATATGTATTCTGTCTCTACTGCCCTATATGTATCTGCCCTCTACTGCCCCTATGTATTCTGTCTATATCTGTCTCTACTGCCCTATATGTATTCTGTCTCTACTGCCCCTATATGTATTCTGTAACTGCCCCTATGTTTCTGTCTCTACTGCCCCCTATATGTATTCCTGTCTCTACTGCCCTATATGTATTCTCTCTACTGCCCCCTATATGTATGTGTGTCCTCTACTGCCCCTATATGTATTCTGTCTCTACTGCCCTATATGTATCTGTCTCTAGCCTATATGTATTGTCTCTACTGCCCCTATATGTATTCTGTCTCTACTGCCCCCTATATGTATTCTGTGTCTCTACTGCCCCTATATGTATTCTGTCTCTACTGCCCTATATGTATTGTCTCTACTGCCCCTAGTATGTTTCTGTCTCTACTGCCCCTATATGTATTCTGTCTCTACTGCCCCTATATGTATTCTGTCTCTACTGCCCCCTATATGTGTTGTCTCTACTGCCCCTATATGTGTTTGTGCCCCCGTCTCTACTGCCCCTATATGTGTTGTGTCTCTACTGCCCCCTATATGTATTGTGTCTCTACTGCCCCTATATGTATTGTGTCTCTACTGCCCCCTATATGTATTGTGTCTCTACTGCCCCCTATATTGTGTCCTCTACTGCCCCTATATGTTATTGTGTCTCTACTGCCCCCTATATGTATTGTCTCTACTGCCCCTATATGTATTGTCTCTACCTGCCCCCTATATGTATTGTGTCTCTACTGCTCCCTATATGTATTGTGTCTCTACTGCCCCCTATATGTATTGTGTCTCTACTGCCCCCTATATGTATTGTCTCTACTGCCCCTATATGTATTGTCCTACTGCCCTATATGTATGTCTTCTACTGCTACCCCTATATGTATTGTGTCTACTGCCCCCCTATATGTATGGTCTCTACTGCCCCTATATGTATTTGTCTCTATTGCTCCCTGTATGTTATGTATCTTACTGCCCCTATATGTATTTGTCTCTGACTGCCCCTATATATTGTATTGTGTCTCTACTGCCCTATATGTATTGTGTCTCTACTGCCCCCTCTACTGCCCCTATATGTATTGTGTCTCTACTGCCCCTATATGTATTGTGTCTCTACTGCCCCTATATGTATTGTGTCTCTACTGCCCTATACTGTATATGTGTCTCTACTGCCCCCTATATGTATTTATTGTTCTCTACCCCCTATATGTATTGTGTCTACTGCCCCTAATGTATTGTGTCTATATGTACTCTCTACTGCCCCCTATATGTATGTCTCTACTGCCCCCTATATGTATTGTCTCTACTGCCCTATATGTATCTACTGCCCCCTGTCCTGTCTCTACTGCCCCCTATATGTATTATCTCTATATGCCCCTATATGTGGTCTGTCTCTACTGCCCCATATGTATTGTGTCTCTACTGCCCCCTATATGTGTTGTGTCTCTACTGCTATATGTATTGTGTCTCTACTGTATGTTGTGTCTCTACTGCCCCTTATATGTGTTGTCCTCTTCTACTGCCCCCTATATGTGTGTGTCTCTACTGCCCCCTATATGTATTGTGTCTCTACTGCCTATTGTATTGTGTCTCTACTGCCCCCTATATGTATTGTG
Source organism: Rhinella marina (assembly GCA_900303285.1). Classification (NCBI taxonomy): domain Eukaryota; kingdom Metazoa; phylum Chordata; class Amphibia; order Anura; family Bufonidae; genus Rhinella; species Rhinella marina. The sequence continues at coordinate 413 of ONZH01006317.1, read as the reverse complement.
TCTCTACTGCCCCTGTCTCCGCTATATGTTATTGTGTGCCTCTACTGCCCCTATATGTATTGTGTCTCTACTGTCCTACTGCCCCTAATGTATTGTGTCTCTACTGCCCCCTATATGTAGTGTCTCTACTGCCCCTACTGCCCCCTATAATGTATTGTCTCTACTGCCCCCTATATGTATGTGTCTCTACTGCCCCTATACTGCGCCCCTATATGTATTGTCTCTACTGCCCCCTATATGTTGTGTCTCTACTGCCCCCTATATGTATTGAGTCTCTACTGCCCCCTATATGTATTTTGTCTCTACTGCCCCCTATATGTATACTGTATATGTATTGTCTCTACTCCCCCTATATGTATTGTGTCTCTACTGCCCCTATATGTATTGTCTCTACTGCCCCTATATGTGTTGTG
>ONZH01006316.1:0-50323 GCA_900303285.1 Rhinella marina | reverse complement strand
AATGTGACCACAGCATATGGGAGGTCAGAAACCTGGAGCTGTGCCACTGGCCGTGCACCAGCTCCCCATTGCGAGGATTGGGGAGCCAGATGATGTGATATGGCAATCACTAGTACATGCCATAGGTGAGGTCCCCTATAGGACAAATCCTGTCTCCCGAGCCCGTGAGGTGAAGAAGAGAAGCCATTCACAATGGCCACCCTCCATTCACTGCTATGGGGAACTTTATGGGAAATGATGCGGACATACAGACCCATCTTTTCCATAGGAGAAAAAATGCGGAATGCACACCGTGTTGCATTCCGCATCCCGTATCTCACGGAAGTTGCCCTGCGATACCGTATTTTTCGCCCTATAAGACGCACCGCCCACACAGGTTTTAGTGTAGGAAAATAAGAAAAAAATATTTTTCACAGATCCTCTATCAGACTGCCCATAAATTTAAGGACATCACATCAGACCCCCATATCAGCCCCCTGTGCCCCCCCATCTCATACCAGACCTCAGATCAGCAGAATGTGCCCCTCAGATCAGCAGACATCAGATCAGCAGAAGTCCCCCATCAGGCAGAATGTGCCCCATCATACCTCAAATCAGCAGATGTGCCCCCATCATACCTCAATCGCAGAATTGCCCCCATCATACCTCAAATCACAGAATGTGCCCCATCATACCTCAAATCAGCAGAATGTGCCCCCATTCAAACCTCACATCAGCAGAATGTGCCCCCATCAGATCCATGCCCCCAACCTCAGATCAGTCAGAATGTGCCCCCATAAGACCTCACATCAGCAGAATGTGCCCCCATCAGACCTCATATCATGCCCCCATCAGACTCAATCAGCAGAATGTGCCCCCCATCAGACCTCATTAGCGTTTGTGCCCCCTCACGCCACAGATCAGTGTCTTGTGCCCCTATCAGACTCAGATCAGCCCACCCAGCCACTGATAAAGACCATCTTCGTACCTGTTCTGCGCTGCCGCCCGTCCCACGCTCCGCGCTCCCTCTCTCTTCCCCTGCCGGCACGCACTATGAACCTGACGCCGCAGCGTCAGGTCATAGTGCGTGCCGGCAGGGAAAGAGAGAAAGAGCACGGAGCGTGGGACCGGACGGGCAGCGGCAGCGCAGAACAGGTAAGTATGGTCTTTATCAGTGGCTGGGTGGGCTGATCTGAGGTCTGATAGGGGTCCCTACGTACAAGTGAGCGCTTCCTTATGGAAGCGCTCACTTGTATTCGCCCTATAAGACGCACAGCATTTTTCCCCCTACTTTTGGGGGAAAAAAAGTGCGTCTTATAGGGCGAAAAATACGGTAAAACATGTCCTATACTTGGCCACAAAATCACGTCCGTAGCCCCATTAAAGTCAATGGGTCCGCAAAATTGCGGAACACTACAGAAGACTTTCCATATGTCTTCCGTTCCGTTTTTATACGGATCTCGGAATACATACGGTCGTGTGAATGGGGCCTTAGACCTATTTTTTTAAATGGTTTACATCTTTTATTATAGATACAAAGAAAAGGGTTTATTTGATATTTTCCATTTTGAAAAATGTTAATATTTTATGTAGTATGCCATATAACCTATTGGTAGTCTTCAGGAGTACCAGTATTTCATTCACAGTCACATTCGTTACATACAGTAATCGACAAAGAAATAACGCACCCAGCAGATGCAAAGCTTATGTGTCAGGCAGATATGTAAATGATTACAGTTGCGATCTGATCAGACACTGGGTCTTGCCACAAGAGGGCGTAAAAGTGCTTCTCCCCGTAAAAAAAAACAAAACAAAAAAAACTAACAAAAAACACACCCTGTGCATTAGTTATGCACATTTGGCAACCGTTTGAGCCATTTCCGTCTGAGATTCGTATTTTTAGACGGGAAAAAAAAAGTTTGTGTCGAATTTTTTTCCGTCTAAAAAAATAGATCTCAGACAGAACTGGCTCAAACGCACACCAAACATACATAACTGATGCAAAGAACCGCTTTTTTTTTTTCTTTTTTTTTTTTTTTTTTTACAGGATCCTGTTTTTTCTGTTCTGACAGATCAAAAGAACACAACAACGGTGATGTGAACTCTCCCTAAGAGAAATCTATTTTCTGATGCACTCCCTGCTGAACTGTGCCTCATGCACAGCTTAGTAGGAAGCTTATTATGACAGGCCTGGGAAAGTTCAGCTGATTGGAGCCCAACAATTTCACTCCGGGGCTCTGATCGGAAGGCAGAAGGAGCCGCATCCCTCTACCTAACCTCACAGATGCCACAATTGCTTTTGAACATGGCATCTGAGGGGTGATTGATGATTGCCATCCCCCGTCATTGCGGCTGACTGCCTGCTGTATTATACAGCCAGCAACCACCACATATGGAGCGGGCTCAGCACAGCAGCCTGCTCCATACAAATCAGGCCTCATAATGCCGTACATGTACGATGCCTTAAGAGGTTAAAGTGGCCCTGGAAAAACTTAAATGGCCCCATTTTGTAGGCGGGTCCAAATTGACAGATGGTGGCGCAACATAAGTAGGCGGGGCCAGCAGGGGTTGTCCAAGTTATTTTTTGTTCTTTGTATGTTTCTAACTAATCAAATGTAACAGCTTTGCCATGAACTTTCTGCTTCTACAGCTGCTGCTTTCTCAGATTTCATGTAGGGTCACATGACCTGTGATGTCAGCTTCTCTCCCTGCTCTGATGATGTTTCGTGCACAAGCCTGAGAGGTCAGATAAGAGTCTGTACACAAGACGAGACGTCACTGTGCTGGCCATGCCCCCCTGCACTGCCGTCTGCTGCTGCTGCTCTCTCCCTGGATTCTTTCAGATAAAACTTCAACTCCTTCAGCCAGCACAGACTCAGGGCTGAAGGCTTTACTAAGTAGCTGCAGGCAGTGAGGAGACAAATGCTGGGCATAGGAGCTGACAGACTAGAGAAGATCTGTAGAGTATTGCACAAGAACAGGTAGGGGGAAGATCCTGTGTGTGTCAGCAGTGTCATTGTACAGCCGAGACTTGTAGTCCTACACATGCAACATGCTGTGGAGTATCCCAGCAGGCAGACATGTCACTCAGGGCAGCACTTGTATTCACTCCCTTTGCAGAGCAGGGGGAGGGGCAGAGAATGTTGTTATTGCAGGTAAACAAAGGGCCAGAAGAGAACCAGGGAAATGAGGAACTATTTTTCTTTTTTTTTTTTTGCCTAAAACTTTCTTAACTTAGGCTACTTTCACACTAGTGTTTTTGCTGGATCCAGCAGGGCTCAGCAAGAAAGCTTCTGTTACTGATAATACAACCGTCTGCATCCGTTATGAATGGATCCGATTGTGTCAGAGAAAACGGATCAGTCCCCATTGACTTACATTGGGGGTCATGACGTCTTACTCCGCATCCCGCATCCCATCTCTGTTCTGTTCACTTACATTTTGTCCACATTGACAATGAATGGGGACAAAACTGAAGCGTTTTTTTCTGGTATTGAGCCTCTATGACGGATCTCAATACCAGAAAACTTAAACACTAGTGTGAAAGTAGCCAAAGTCATATATTGTTGCCCATCAGATTTACAGTGCTACATATTTTTTTTTTTTCATAACTCAGACAACCCCTTTAAAGAGTAACTAAACGTTTGTATACATTTTTGGGAACATGTCCCTAATGCTCTAATAACAGTTTTTGTAATATAGTTTATTAATGTTTTTTATATTCAAAAGCGCATGTTTCGCTGTGCGCTTCAAATCTATTTTATCAATGTGGCCACAGCGCAGGGGGTATTGGCCGGTTGCACATATTGCTGCTCCTGCCTGTGCCCCCTGTGGTTTACTAACTCCTGTACCCTGTATCCATATACTATGCCAGGATCGCAGCGGGCTCCGCTAAGCTAACAGCTGACATACAGGACTTTTAGCTTAGCGAACCAGGCACAGGCAGGAGCCCGCTCCGCTCAGCTGGCATAGCACATAGGCACAGTGTATGGTTGAATTCAGAAGGGGCCACATGGGCGCCAGTCAGGTGCATAAGTACCTGATGCTTCTAGCATTAATTACTGCGGAGAGCATCAGCTTGTTATGTAGCTGTGAGGAGGGGCGGCTCCCTGGCCATTGGCTTACCGGGAAATTTCCCTGTAAAGTCTATCACCAGTCTGCCACTAGTGTTACTTATGGAAAAGAATTTGCAAGCAACTCAGTGTCCATCATGATACGGTATGTACTCTTGAGCTGTACCTACATGGAACCTAAAACTTGTCTCACATGCTCAGGGTAAGTTCACATCCACCTTTTAAATCCTGCAGGCTGTTCCGGCAGAGTACAGCCTGGTAGATATCACCATATCCAGCATTCGACTGCTTTCCGATATGAACATGAGGTTTCAGCAGAACTAATACAACTGTTTTTGTCAGGCCGACAGCTGGCATTTATGCCGGAACAGCCTCCCAGAACAGACCGCCAGATCATCTAACGCTAGTGTCAATCTTTACCATCTCACAAAGCAGCTTTTATTTCTCTGGTAATTTTTGTAGAACTTCCAAAGAAAAAACTGAGGTGTCAGACTGTTGTCATCTGCACTGCTGTGCTGCATACGACTATAAGTGTCTGTAGAACATTTATATTTAGTGCACAAGCTCGGAAGTGGCCACTAGATGGCACTGTAACACTTTGGGTTATAGAGGACCCTTGGAGTTTTAGAAAAGTTTTATAGCACTTTAGTTTCTTCTGTAATTCTTGGTGTATTATACACGTAACACTAGCACATACCATGTTCTAGCAAAGTACTGAACAAAGTTTATTAACTTCATTTCTGCCAGCATATTTCTTTTTTAATGGCTTCCTATGTGTTCTCCTTGTTTTCATAGATGAGGAAACCTTACCAGTTATATTTTATTACAATTAAAACTGCAGCCTCATAGCGTGTCACTACGTTTTAGCATCAGCTAGACAATATTATCTGTGAGTTCTCTGAAGAGAAGTCTGATAAACGGCAATCATAAGGATACAAACCCTCCTAATCTGCACTGTAGAAGATTTATCTATGTGGTGAGTTAGGCAACCGCTCAGATTGCTGCAAATTCAGGAAGGAAACCGGAGAACCTGGAGGAAACCCACCTAAACTCGGGGAGAACATTCAAACTCCATGCAAACTCCACTCCATTCAGCATTGAACCAAGGACCCCAGCATTGCAGTGCTAACCACTGAGCCACCGTGCTGCCACTCCTTTAAAACAAGTGTCAGTGGACCACCATTCTTGCTATCCGTGGGGCTCCCAACATATGGACCCCACCAATCAGCTTGTCATTCTAGGACAACATCTTTAAAAGGGTCACTGTACTTTCACTCAATTTAATTTCATTTAATAGAGAACAGTATAAATATCAAATTTCTAAATCATTTCTTTTAATAAATATGCCTATGTAAAGTCATGGCCACTAGGGATCTCACTTCCACCTAAGTTGCAGTCCACTGACTGTTGTCAGGCAATATCCGCCCCTGGTAACAGAGACTCAGAAGATGTCTGAGAGGAAGTGGAGGAGGTAAGGAAAAGGGTGTCACAGCAGTACAGTGCTGGCAGAAGGGTTACACCCCCTGCTTCTGAATGAAATGCATCTAGCTGTGCAAATGAAACAGAACATTAACAAGCTGAAAAACACATTAGGGAAGGTCAAAAAATGCCAGTTCTTTCACAGTTATGGTTGTACAAAGAAGCACAATCATTATGCAAACTTTTTTCTTTGGAAAACTCAGGTACACCTTAAGGTTACACTCCATATCCTGAAGTTGCTCTGCTGCAGTGATCTCATGATATTTCTTATTCTGATGTCCCTTAAGTTCAGCATTATTAAAGAGATATCGGGGCATAATACTGGTGTACCTGAAGGCGAGAACGCCATATTATCTACATTTTTTTGCGTCAAAGAGTAAATAGGGTGGTCACCCCTTCGGCTATGCAAGCAATATATTTACACCAGAAAATATTGATAAATGTATCTCATTGTGTTCAAGATCTGTAGCATTAAATGTAAAAATCGATTTAATCTGGGCAGGTGGCTTGATAAATCCTACCTTATCAGAATCATAGATATTTAAAGAAAATGTATAAAAAGTTCATTTATAAGGAGGGACAATTAGAAAAAGAAGACCCTGCTATAGTTTCCCCATCTATAACAATCTACTGCTGTCTAGTAGTCTGCCATATTAGAGTTATGTGCTTTATTGGGATATAATGCTAGATATACCACCCATTTCACTGGCATAACCACCTTCAGATATACTAATATTAGGCCTTGATATCTCTATAATGATGCTGAACTAGAGGGAAATCAGAGTAGGAAATGTCATGAGATCACTCAGGATATCCGTATCTGATTGGTGTGGTTCTGACAGCCCGGACCCTGCCGATAAGCTTGTTGAGAAGACAGTAGTGCTCCTGTGAGCCTTCTCCCTGCTAACCAAGCACTGTACCGTACATTGTACAGCGGCTGTGCTTGATATTGCACTCAGCCACATTCACTTGAATGGGGCTGAGCTGTACCTAGGCCATGTGATCAATGAACGTGTTGTCACTGGCCTTGGAAAAGCTAAGAGAAGGCAGTGGTGCTACTGTGATCACTGCTGCCTTCTTGAACAGCAGAACTGCAGGGGTCCCGGGTGTAGGACCCCCAAGATATGAGGATAGGTCATCAGTATTAAAATCTTGGAAAACCCCTTTAACGGAATTGTAATCTGTCACCAACCTTTCACGTTCTTCACTGCTTATATTGCGTTCTTGCAGACACAGACACAAATGATTAGAACGGTACCTTTGTTATTTTAGTCCGATTTTCTAAAGCTGCAAAAACAAGGTTTTTATGTTATGCAAATGAGGGTTCACAAGTGCCCAGGGTCAAGTTCTGGCTGTAAGTGCCCAGGCCCCTTGGGGTTTTGACTCTTAACTCCTCCTCAGCCTCGTCTGGCCAGCCCTGTAATTATCTTATGTCATCCTCTCCAGCTTCCGAGATCCCGCACGTGCACAGTTCACTCCCGGGCTATGGCATGCACACTGCGATAACCACAGAGGGCATTGGCTTTGTGTGCGATATGATATATTATTATCATTATTGCCTATATTGTCATTATTATTATTAATTAAATCTAGAATAATGAAATGTGAAGCTACAGTATATGTTATCATAAAAATGAAAGAAATATAAAAATATAAATAATAACAGGGATAATAATTATATAAAATGATGATGATGATCTATGTAACAGCACAGAGCAGATGTTCACAACAAAAACCCTTTGTTTGTCACTACCATTTATGCTAGGCGTGAATTTATCATTTAAAAAGAATATAATTACAGATAAATGGTATGATTTTATCCACGCTTTAGTTTCAGCCATTACCATGTTATCCTATTTATGCTGAATTATCCCCATGAAAATTGCCATTCTTTTCCTGCCTCTATCAGGCATCGGTGCTCCAGACATTGTCTTCTGTAAAACTTTCAAAATTTCACCAATAGAGAAATTGCAGAAGCTGTCATGATCTGGTTTGTCAGTATTGTCAGGAGATTGGTGTCTGTTCATTGATCTCCGAGACTGACATAAGCGAACCAGAATAGGCAGAGCCTAATGAGCGCATTTCAGCAGTATGTCATGGTGCTGGGTCTCAGTATTGCGGTCTTTTGTCTTCATGAACTTGCTCTTCGTTGCCCTGCACCACTGTGATACATACCTACGTGTTCTTCTTTTCGCAGTAGTATGCTGGTCATTACTACATGTACAGTGCCTTGCGAAAGTATTCGGCCCACTGTAACTTTTCAACCTTTTGCCACATTTCAGGCTTCAAACAAAAAGATATAACATTTTAAATTTTTGGTGAAGAATCAACAACAAGTGGGTCACAATTGTGAAGTGGAACGAAATTTATTGGATCATTTAAACTTTTTTTGTAATAATAAAACTGAAAAGTGGGGCGTGCAAAATTATTCGGCCCCTCTGCATTAATACTTTGTTGCGCCACCTTTATCTGCGATTACAGCTGCAAGTCTCTTGGGGTATGTCTCTATCAGTTTTGCACATCTAGAGACTGAAATTCTTGCCCATTCTTCCTTGCAAAACAGCTCGAGCTCTTTGAGGTTGGATGGAGAGCGTTTGTGAACAGCAGTTTTCAGCTCTTTCCACATTTTCTCAATTGGATTCAGGTCTGGACTTTGACTTGGCCATTCTAAGACCTGGATACGTTTATTTTTGACCCATTCCATTGTAGATTTTGCTTTATGTTTGGGATCATTGTCTTGTTGGAAGATAAATCTCCGTCCTAGTCTCAGGTCTTTTGCAGACTCCAACAGGTTTTCATCCAGAATGGTCCTGTATTTGGCTCCATCCATCTTCCCATTAATTTTAACCATCTTCCTGTCCCTGCTGATGAAAAGCAGGCCCAAACCATGATGCTGCCACCACCATGTTTGACAGTGGGGATGGTGTGTTCAGGGTGATGAGCTGTGTTGCTTTTACGCCAAACATATCGTTTTGCATTGTTTCCAGAAAGTTGGATTTTGGTTTCATCTGACCAGAGCACCTTCTTCCACATGTTTGGTGTGTCTCCCAGGTGGCTTGTGGCAAACAGTAAACCAGACTTTTTATGGATATCTTTGAGAAATGGCTTTCTTCTTTCCACTCTTCCATAAAGGCCAGATTTGTGAAGTGTTCGACTGATTGTTGTCCTATGGACAGACTCTCCCACCTCAGCTGTAGATCTCTGCAGTTCATCCAGAGTGATCATGGGCCTCTTGGCTGCATCTCTGATCAGTCTTCTCCTTGTTTGAGATGAAAGTTTAGAGGGAAGGCTGGGTCTTGGTAGATTTGCAGTGGTCTGATACTCCTTTCATTTCAATATGATCGCTTGCACAGTGCTCCTTGGGATGTTTAAAGCTTGGGAAATCTTTTGGTATCCAAATCCGGCTTTAAACCTCTCCACAACAGTATCACGGACCTGCCTGGTGTGTTCCTTGGTCTTCATGATACCCTGAGACTATCACAGAGCAGGTGCATTTATACGGAGACTTGATTACACACAGGTGGATTCTATTTATCTTCATCAGTCATTTAGGACAACATTGGATCATTCAGAGATCCTCAATCAACTTCTGGAGTGAGTTTTCTGAACTGAAAGTAAATGGGCCGAATAATTTTGCACGCCCAACTTTTCAGTTTTATTATTACAAAAAAAGTTTAAATGATCCAATAAATTTCATTCCACTTCACAATTGTGACCCACTTGTTGTTGATTCTTCACTAAAAATTTAAAATGTTATATCTTTTTGTTTGAAGCCTGAAATGTGGCAAAAGGTTGAAAATTTCTAGGGGGCCAAATACTTTCGCAAGGCACTGTATGTACATCTATATTGTGGATTTAGGCATTATTTTATAATGCAGATCCACTCTTAGAGTCATTTCACACCAAGTTTTTTGGAGCTGATTTTGGAGCATTTCCGCCTCAAAATCAGCTCCAAAATCCACCTCAAAACAGCCTCCGATTAATTTCAGTGGGAAGCAGAAGCAGCGTGGAATAAAGAAGCAACTTGTCCTTTCTTGGGGTGAAATCTGCTCTGAATCTCCCATTGAAAGAAATGTGAAGCGTCAAAAAACTGTTTGGTACGTGTCTGCATGTTTCATGTGCAGTTTTTGGTGCGGATCTGCACCTAAAACCGCAAGCTAAAAATGCAGTTTTCTATAAAACATCTAGTGGTTAATTAAAAAAAAAAAAGCATAAAAAGAATTAATCAAAAAACGCATGAAAAACATTCGAAAAAATGTGCTGTAAAAAAAAAAAGCACAAATTCTGTGCTGAATTTTGTAAGCAGATTTTCAAAATCTGTCATGTAGACATACCTTTACAGCCACATTGAAAGGGGTAGGTGTCCAGCTTTTAAGACTGATGGCACATCCCCTTCCTGATCGCCTCAAAAATCACACATTAATTCCATATCCTAAGAACATACTGTATATCTCATTATTACATACATTAACATATCTGCAAGATTGTGGGGTTAGGTTTCCCAACCACCTGACCAGTAGGGATCCCTGCTATGATATGATAGACCAACATAAAGTAGCAAGTATGTGTGAAGTGAAAAGAAAATGAAACATGCTTTTTAAAGTTTTTAATAACTAAAAATAAGGAAAATGTGGTGTGCATTTGTATTCAGCCCCCCTGAGTCAATACATTGTAGCACCACCTTTCGCTGCAATTACACCTACAAGTCTTTTGGGATATGTCTCTACCAGATTTGCACATCTAGAGGCTGGAATGTTTGCCCATTCTTCTTTACAAAATAGCTCAAGCTCAGATTGGATGGAGACTGTGTGTGAACAGCAATTTTCAAGTCTTGTCACAGATTCTTAATGGGATTTAGGTCTGGACTTTGACTGGTCCATTCTAACACATGAATATGCTTTGAGCTAAACCATTCCATTGTAGCTTTGCTTGTATGTTTAGGGTCATTGTCCTGCTGGAAAGTGAACCTCCTCCCTAGTCTCAAGTCTTTTGCAGGTTTTCCTCCAGGATAGCCTTGTATTGACCAGAGCACCTTCTTCCACATGTTTGCTGTGTCGCTTACATGGCTTCTGGCAAACTGCAATCGGGGCTTCTTATAGCTTGCTACCATTCTTCCATAAAGGCAAGATTTGTGGAATACACGACTAATAGTTGTCCTGTAGACAGATTCTCTCACCTGAGCTGTGGATATCAGTAGCTCCTGCAGAGTGACAATGTGCCTCTTGGTTGCTTCTCTAGTTAGTGCTCTCCTTGCCTAGGCTGTCAGTTTAGGTTAATGGCCATGTCTTGGTAGGTTTGCAGTTGTTCCATAATCCTTCCATTGTTGGATGATGGACTGAACAGTGCTCCATGCTTACACTTCTCCACTTTATCCCTGTCCTGTCTGGTGTGTTCCTTGGTTTTCATGATGCTGTTTGATTACTAATGTTCACCAACAAACCTCTGAGGCCTTCACAGAACAGATGCAGTTATACCGAGAATAAGTTAAACACAGGTTTACTAATTTGTAACCTGTTTACTAATTAGGTCACTTCTGACTGCAGTTGGTCACGCTGGATTTTTATTTAGGGCTATCAGGGTACAGGGGGCTGAATACAAATGCACACCACACTTTCCAGAATATTATTTATTAAACATTTTGGAAACGATGTATCATTTTCTTTTCACCTTACATATACTTGCCACTTTGTGTTGGTTTATCACATAAAATCCATATAAGTTTGTGGATGAAACGTGAAAAATATGTGGAACACCTTGCTGATGGTCTCCAGTAAACCACAGAATTAAGTGATGCATCACAGGAATATTCCTATGGTATACAATGATATATTACTGTAAATGAAAGTAATATTAGACATCTCCATGGAGATGGGTTTTTGTGACCATATAAAAACCATGAGGCCTCAGGCTGGGTACTAGTGTTGAGCGAATCCAAAGTAGAATTTAATTTGAAGTTTAGGAAAAAAAATTCTATTTGCAACAAATCCGAATTTCCTCGCACTTAGTGGTAACAATTTGTTTTTTTTTCCCCTAAAATGACAGCTACATGGGTAACAAAGTGAAATTAAGAAGCCCGGGAGCAAGAGATCACCCATAATGCCATGCAAACAGCTAATCAGCAGTTAGCCAGCCCCTGTGATGTCACAACCCTTTAAAAGCCTCCACTATTTCACTGTGAGCTGAGCATAAGGAGAGACATGACAAGCGCAAGCGACAATGTTGTCAAACGTTTTTAATTGTGGAATACTGGATAGGCAGACTGCAGGCACAGTGTAGAGGAATCGTAAAGAGAGTTTGTGCACACTATAGGGAGAGCATAGGGAGACTGCAGGGACAATCAGGTACTGTAATCTGAAGCTGAAGGGATCCATAGGAGACAGCACAGTTTGCATCAATCCCTGTGGAGGACACAGAGCTAACTAATTGAACAGTGTCCTCCTTGTTTAATTGATAAGCAATTTTATTAGGCCTTGATGATCAAATTGGGGTAAATAAGATGTCAAGTTCTGCTGTTATTAGGGTATCGACCTTGTTTAATGGATAAGCAATTCAATTATACCTTGATTCTCAAATTGGGGCGAATAACCTGTCTACTTGCCCCCATGTCCTCTAAGTGCCCGCTCACAGCAGGGTGATCCCTTCGTGCCCCCACACAGTATGGTGCCGCTTAGTGCCTCATCACAGTAGGATGATCTCTTAAGTGAGCCCACACAAAATGAGGGCCCCTCACACAGTATGATTTTGTCTTAAATGCCCCCAGCACAAAGCAATGTCCTCTTTGTTCCCACCTCACACAGTATGATGTCCTCTTAAGTGTCCCCCACACAGAGCAATGTCCTCTTACGCCCACCCCCCTCCACAGTGCAATGACCCTTAAGTGCCAGAACACAGTATAATGTCTCTTTAAGTGGCCCCCACACAGAGTAATGTTCCCTTAAGTGCCCTCCCACACAGTGTGATGCCCCTTAACACCTGCACACAGTATAATGTCCCCTTAAAGGGTTATTCCCATCTCAGACACTGGGGGCATATTGCTAGGATATGCCCCCAATGTCTGATATGTGTATAACAGAGCCCGTAAACTTCCAGAAGGCGCAAAGCACATGCGCCCTCCATTTATTCCTATGAGAGCGCCGGAAATAGCAGAGAGCTGGCTCAGATATTTCCGTCTGCCCTATAGAAGTGAATGGAGCAGTGGCTGCATGGTGCACCTCCAATTAATTTCTATGGGACTTTTCTATGGCTCAGCTATTTGCGGCGCTCCCATAGGTATGAATGGGGAGCGGTCGCACTTGCGCGGTGTGCCCTCCAGGACTTTGCGGGCTCCGTTCTAAGTATACAGATGTAGCAAGCACCAAAATCAGTGGGTTAGTGCGCCATCCTGACAGTGTGATTTATTACATTCAATACCAACTTTAAGCTTTAGGAACTTTGCACATAGTTAAACTAAGCCAGAGTGATACGCTAGTGTGATAACGCACTAGGTATGCTGGCCACATCTCTAGGTGCAGGTCCCAGAGGTGACAATGTCTGAAATAGGAATAACCTTTTAAGTGGCCCCACACAGAGTGATGCCCTCTTAAGTGACCTTTCACACAGTATGATGCCCCTTAAACAAATTATCTCATGGTTAATGTAAAAAATTAAAATCAGACATCATCTAGTACATGACAACCAGTTTCTAAGAAAGCTAGAACCAGCCCTGTACCTCACATGGATCCAGATATCTCCCCATTCATTGCTCTGCTAGATTTATAGCAAGCTGACAGGTCAAGGGAAGTGTCTTTTCTGCTGCAGCGTAGGGGGTGTGTCTCAGCTCTCCCTATCACAGCTCAGGGGGCGTGTCCATGCTCACCCTATCACAGCTCAGGAGGCAGTTGAAGGATGAAACTGAGCATGTGCGGCCATCTCAGTGAGCAGGTCAAAGAAATAAGAAAAAGAACAGCAGGTGGCGCTATACAGATATATTATATTGAATAATTTAGTGGCTACACAAAATTTTTAATTACATGCTATTACTGTAGAAATTTTTTCGTGGGACAACCCCTTTAAGTACCTGCACACAGTATAATGTCCCCTTAAGTGGCCTCACACAGAGCGATGCCCTCTAAAAGGGGATTCTTCAGGATTCAGGAATAAAAATACTTAAATATTATTTTATTATAAATATATTCCCAAATACCTTTAATTAGTTATAATGGCTTGTTTTGTCTACTGAGCAATTAGAAGAAATAAAATGGCTGCTGTCCTATTAGTGCACACAAAACCTGTTCTATTCACACAGGAGGACAAGTTACAGTACTTAGCTAAAGAGCTGCCTCATCCTCCTCTTTGATCTGCTTGTCAGGGATAATGATCCTGAATACAGTTGATAAGATCTTCAGCTGAATCTCTGTAGGAATGGAGTTTATGATGAGAAATGAAGTACAGAGAGGAGGTGGGGGAGGATAATGAGCAGCAGCACTTGTATACAGTCTGCATTACCACAGTCTGTCCTTCCTCTCTATACTTCATGTCTCCTCATGAACTCTATTCCTACAGAGATTCAGCTGAAGATCTTATCATAATCCCTGACAGGTAGAGCAAAGAAGAGAATGAGACAGCACTTTAGTTCACTGTTCTAAAGTAACTTCTGTGTGATTAGGATAGGTTTTGTGTGTATTAATAGGATGGTGTCCATTTTATTTCTCCTAATGATTGCTCCCCAGACAAATCAAGGCATTATAAATAATGAAAGGTATTTAAGAATATATTTATAATGAAGTAATATTTAAGTATTTTCATTTTCTTAATTCCTAGAGAAAGTGACTTTCCCACACAGTGATGACCCCCTCATAGAGTTATGTCCCTTCAGGTGGCCAACAAGACACAGTGATGCCCCCTCATAGAGTAATGCCCCCTTAGATGGCCCCACACAGTGATGCCCCCCTACATAATTATGCTCCCTTTTTAGTGGCACACTTCACAAAGTTATGTCCCGTTGGGTGGTCCTTCACACAGTTATATCCCCTAGATGGCCTACCTCACAGTGTTACGCCCCCCTTAAGTCTAATAGTCACCTACCCCATGTTCCCCCTGTCTGGTCTGCTATTTGCTGTACTGTACTTTCTGTGGCTTAGTGCAGCAGGCGCGATGACATCACAATATCACGTCTGCTCCCTCTGAATTACAGACAGCAGGGGAACTGTGAAGCAGGGAGCTGATGGCTCCCTCCTTCATCATTGTATTCAACTGTATCTGTCTGCCTGTATAGTATCCCTGGCTTAAGGCCCCTTTACAATGCTCAATTTAGCAGATTATTGTTGGGAAGGAAGTTTAGATGACACAATCTTCTGCCGGCAAACGATGATTTAGGTGTCTGCACGAAAGGTCCTATTACCTGATGAAGGAGCCTTTCGCCTGTTCATTGGAAGATAATCGTTAACGAGCGTTCCTACTGATTTGCTGGTCTAACTTTTTTTTTGCATTGTACCTTTGAAGGAGCGGTTTCCTCCAATTGGGCCAGGCACTCTTACCCATCTATCCAAGGCTTTAAAGGGGTTCTGTAGTTCTGTAAAACTGATGATCTATCTCCTGGATAGATCATCCACATCTGATCGGCGGCAGTCCGACACCTGGGACCCCCGCCGATCAGCTGTTTGAGAAGGCAGCGGTGCTGCAGGACCGCCACGGCCTCTCTGTGTTTACCACAGGCCCAGTGACGTCACGACTAGTATCACTGGCCTGGCCGGGGCTAAGCTCCATTCAAGTGAACAGAGCTTAGCCCCGCCCATGCCAGTGAAACTAGTTGTGACGTCACTGGGCCTGAGGAAAAGAGAAGGCCGTCTCAAACAGCTGATCGGCGGGGGTCCCGGGTGTCGGACCGCCGCCGATCAGATGCTGATGATCTATCCAGGGGATAGATCATCAGTTTTACAGAACTGCAGAACACCTTTAAATTCTACCTTGCCCTGAATTCATTTTATACGCCTTGTCCCAGATGTGGTAAGTCTGATAGTGTAGGTTCTCATCTAAAGAGGCCACCTTGTTGTTAGTAGAGGGGGCCACACAATCTTGATACAAAGACCCTAAAATGTTCATGTACAATAAGTATAGCCAAAATGTGATTCAGAATATTCCATGTTTCTATTAGCATTGCTATACCAATCACCGAAATACTTTGTAGCTTAGTAAGACTCCATTTATGTGCTGTCTTGCTAACAGCGGGTTATTAAGTAATTTTCGGAAGCTCTGGTCACATTGTAAGTATTATACGGCAGGAGCAGGGAGAGGTGTATGCTCCTTCTTTATTATAAACCTGATGCAAGAGGAAGAATTAGAAAGGCATAATGAGACTGAATGTTCCTCCAGAGGTTTCATGTGCTATACTAACGAAATTAATTTCCCAGTAATTCCTGTCTACAATGAGAATGGCAAATAAAAAAAAAATAACAGCCGAGTATTAAGCTCAGGAATTCAATATAATTCACAACTTGATTGATCTCTTTTGTCTACAAAGTAGATTTATATAAATACAGCTTATTTCATGTATGATAAAATTCCAAGCAATTCTCTAATAGATTTTGTGTTTCATCTGAAGGCTGAAAACCTCTCCCCATGATGTCCAAGATTGAGCTCTGACGCACTTTACCAGCATGGACACGATCAGGGCAGGTTCTTAGCCTCTGGATTAAAATAAGAATATTCCATTTACTGACAGCAATCAGAGAACTTGATCATCTTACACATGGTAGCATGAAGTATATTAGGAAGCTGCATATAACATTTCTAAAGGGCTAGACAGTCTTTCGGGGAACACTCTTTCCTCATCATCTCCTTTGGAAGCAGATCATCATGATGACATATTTCAGCCACATCTAATCTCTGTATAGTTTGTCACACAAGTATCTTACATTCATAACTTTTCCATCGTCCTCCCCCTCCTGGTGCCCCAACAGTGTTATCCTGCTGATACCATGAATACTGTGCCTACTGTGCTCCCCCAATGGTAGTATACTGCAGAAATAATAGTGCCATACAGATAGTTTCCCCAAAGTAATGCTTCTCCCAAAAGTCCCATCAGTAGTAATTCTCTCCCAGAGTGCCTTCATTATTAACTGTGCCCCTTACATTTCCCCCAATAGTGATTTTGCTCCTTGATAGTGCCCCTCATAAGTAGTAGTGGCCACTAATAATAATGGCCACCACAGTACCCCCAGTAGTAATAAAGCCCCTATATAAGCCATTCCTATAGCGCTCCTAGTAATAATAAGGCCCTTATAAAGTGGCCATGGTAATAATAATGCCCCCTCTAGTGGCCCTAACTATTATAATGTTCCCTAGCACCCCAGGGAGTTATAATTATAATTATAGAGTAATTATAATGCCCCCTGTGGCGACAGTAGTAATGTGCCCCAGTAGTTAAAATATGCACTCTTAGTTATAATATGCCCCCAGTAGTGGCCCTAGCTATAATGTCTCCCTTTATAGACCCCCAGTATTTAAAATGCCCCCTTTTAGTGCCACCAGTAGTAATTACAAAATTAAAAAAAAAAACTTAAAGCTCACTCCCGCCATCTGTGATGCAGGCCACAGACCTCAGTTGCCTGCATCCTGGAGGAGATCTTCACAATGGTATCATTGCGCACCTGCATCCTGATGTAGGCAGTTGTGAGGACATCATTGTGCTGCCTGAGACCTGGTGCAGACGTTGTGATTATATCATCACATTGCGACCAACTGCACCACTCAGGGGCCTCATAGGCTTTAGGCCTAGTGTCCTGTTGCCTGTGAAAGTGAATGGCAGGGAAGGAAACCATTGACTCTCATAATCCACCACAGTATTCAAATGCCAGGCATCAGGCAACACATCTGAGACCCAAGCCCCAGATGTTTGGCTTAGAGATGCCCAAGAATTTTGATGGGCATTTTGGGCGGCCAGGGGCCACCCCAAGAGCCTCGGGCCCAAAATGCCCTATTATAATCCACCATTGGGAAGTTGGTGTAGATTTCAGGTGTTAAATGCAGCAGTTTCTAGGGCACATTTGGGTGAAAGTGTAGGTCTTGAATTGATCTACCTGCAAGGGTGTCATAGAAGGGGAAAAAGTCACAAACTTCGCCACAAAATGGGACTTGCAACAAAATTTCCAACTTTTGTAAGCCAAAAAGTGATGTACATTAATGATGCATTTCCCCAATAGTTATCTTCCCCTCCATGTAGTACAAGACCTTACTCATCCTGTCCTCTGCTGTGCCTTTTATCTCTACAGTTTTCCCCCTATCCATTCCTGACCCTGCAGTAACTATGTTTTACATGCTGGGCAGTGGACTGTGCATCCAGTGTGCAGCAGCGTACCTGTATTTTTATCTGAACATATAGGTATGATTTAGCTTTAGTGGCAAATGCTGGTGTACAATTTTTGGCACCTGTGTAAAAGAAAGGCAAAGCTGAACTAGAGTGGATGCAGAGGAGCAAGACCACATATATAGAAAATGTTTATATTCTTCTGTGACATGGAAAATATTTTAACTCGTTCCTAACTGCCTAACGTATATATATATATATATATATTTATATATACAGTACAGACCAAAAGTTTGGACACACCTTCTCATTCAAAGAGTTTTCTGTATTTTCATGACTATGAAAATTGTAGATTCACACTGAAGGCATCAAAACTATGAATTAACACATGTGGAATTATATACTTAACAAAAAAGTGTGAAACAAATGTAAATATGTCTTATATTCTAGGTTCTTCAAAGTAGCCACCTTTTGCTTTGATTACTGCTTTGCACACTCTTGATGAGCTTCAAGAGGTAGTCACCTGAAATGGTATTCCAACAGTCTTGAAGGAGTTCCCAGAGATGCTTAGCACTTGTTGGCCCTTTTGCCTTCACTCTGCAGTCCAGTTCATCCCAAACCATCTCAATTGGGTTCAGGTCTGGTGACTGTGGAGGCCAGGTCATCTGGCGTAGCACCCCATCACTCTCCTTCTTGGTCAAATAGCCCTTACACAGCCTGGAGGTGTGTTTGGGGTCATTGTCCTGTTGATAAATAAATGATGGTCCAACTAAACGCAAACCGGATGGAATAGCATGCCGCTGCAAGATGCTGTGGTAGCCATGCTGGTTCAGTATGCCTTCAATTTTGAATAAATTTAGCTTGGGCTAAACTGGGGGCAAATACTAGGAAATTTTGTAATTTTGACCTTAAAATGTATGTACAGTACAGTGAGTCCCCAAACGACATCCCTGGAGCAGTTCCCAGGGTGAAGATATGCCATTGAAGGCTGTCTGTGACATTTTCCACCATTAGACAGATAAGAGTCTGTGCACACAGGCATTCCACCCATATTAGTACAGTACCTTTTCCTACGATACCCTTCTCTGGCGTTAACCAGCAGCAGGAGACCCACATAGAACAGTATGTAAGACATTATATATTGAACATGGTGTATTATCATTATGGATGCAAGTACATAGCACACTTTCAGGGATATTCCAGTTTTAAGCTACTTTCACACTAGCGTTTAAGTTTTCCGGTAATCAGTTCCGTCATAGGGGCTCAATACCAGAAAAAAACGCTTCAGTTTTGTCCCCATTCATTGTCAATAGGGACAAAACTTAACTTGAACAGAACAGAGTGCTCCAAAATGTATTCTGTTCCGTTCTCATACTGGAAAGCAAGCTGCAGCCTGTTGTAGTTTGCTTTCCATCCTGGGATGCGGAGCAAGACAGATCTATCATGACCCCCAATGCAAGTCAATGAGGGACAGATCCATTTTCTCTGACACAATAGAAAACAGATCCTCCCCCATTGACTTTCTATGTTAAAGATAATACAACCGCATCCATTCATAACAGATGCAGATGGTTGCCAGATCCAGCAAAAACGCTAGTGTGAAAGTAGCCTTAGCAAGTTATCCCCTTCCACAGGATAGGGAATAACTATTAGATTGTTCAGGGGCTTCCTACATCTGCAAGCCCCACCGATCATGAGAAAGGGAACTCTGTACCCCATGGGACCCTCAAAATGAACATAGCGACAGGTCAAACACGCACACTGCCACTCCATTCATAAATATGGGAGTTCCAAAAATAGTTGAGTGTTGTACTGAACGATCTTGGCAGTCCCATAGAGATGAATAGAGCGGCAGTGCCATTTATCTGAAGAAGCTGCCACTATGTTCATTAGCCCCCTGATGGGGACACGCGTCGGGGCTCTTGGTAGCACTGAGTAAGGGTCAAGGTAGCCAGGTCCTAGGTTCCAGCGCCTGGGAGTCGTCCTTCTAAGGGCGAGTGCCCCAACTACAGCCACAATAGGGATTTCCCTCTGCAAGACTAGCAGATTTCAGGGAAAGTAATAGTGGTATAGGTAGCACTCGTCTGAGCAGTACATTTAGATATTAAAGGACTCCCAGCCGCAAAATAAGTGATAAGGAACAAAGCTAGGACACTACCCAGTAAGCAGCGAACCTACAGCTATAGACCCCTCAACTGGTAGTAATTTTAGAAATACCTACCCTATTTTATTTCTAAAATACAGAATTAAAAGTTACGTTTTAAGTAATATAACTAACCAATGATGGTTCAAACAGTTAAATTGTAGGATATTGATTTAGCCACTGAGTTTAATAGAAGGACAGTTACGTATCCCTGTATCATAATAATACAAGGCCCTGTTTTTCACGATTCATAGGGGTTCCAGTGGTAAGACCTAGTGTTGAGTGAACACCTCAGAGCACCCGAGCATAATGTTAGTCAATGGGACTAAGGCTACTTTCACACTAGCGGCAGCACGGATCCGGCACCTAAAGGGTGCCGACAGATCCGTACTGCCGCTGATACATGTGTGGAGCCGGAGCAGCGCTTCGGCCCCACACATGTTGACACAGACACAGAGAACATACATACATACACACATATACACATACTCCAGCCAGGGACGTCGGCAGCACGTCTTCACGCGCCTCCTGCGCGCAGTGATGACGATTCCCCACAGTGCCCTCTGCTGGGCGCAGTGGGGAAACGTCATAGCTGCGCGCAGGAGGTGCGTGAAGACATGCTGCCGGCGTCCCTGGAGTATGTGAGTATGTATGTATGTATGTCTGTCTGTCTGTATGTCTGTATGTATCTCTGTAGCCGGATACGGAATGACCCCCTATTGCAAGTCAATGGAGGACAGATCCAGATTACTGGTGTGTCACACCAAACTGATCCGTTCCCATTGACTTGCATTGGGGGTCATTCCGGATCCGTCTTGGTGCGGATGCCTGGACCGGAGAGCAAACCGCAGCATGCTGCGGTTTGTTCTCCGGTCTGAAGACGGAACGGAATGCTTTCAGGAGCATTCCGTTGTCTTCAGTTTAGTTTTGTCCCCATTGACAATGAATGGGGACAAAATTGAAGTGTTTTTTTCCGGTATTGAGCCCCTATGACGGAACTCAATACCGGAATTTAAAAACGCTAGTGTGAAAGTAGCCTAAACCAGGCACCCCCCGCTCGGAAGAGGGGAGGGTGTCTGGTTAATAGAAAAACTGAATTTGTACGCATTAGCGCACAATGTGTAGCATTAGCATACAATGCGTAGCATTAGCATACAAATCAACATTATAGTGAATGCCAGCACCCTTCCGTACATTTATTCGCTGCGTAGCAGCGAACAAACGTGCGGCGAAGAGACTCGAGCATTGCGCTCAAGTACACTCGGTGTTTGGCCGAACACCGAGCGGACCCGAGTGTAGGCATGCTCGCTCAACACTAGTAAGACCCCCACCAATCTAACGGTTATACCTTATCCTGAGGATAAGGGGAACGTCCTACAACCCAAATACCCTGCGGGAAGATATAATGACAATAACATGGCATAAGATGAGCATCTTAGTGTATTCTTCCGAAGTTCAGCATGTCACAGTCACGCCAGTGTAGGCAATGTTCCAAAGGCAAAATCAGGAAAAAGTCCATGTCAAATCCAAAATAGCAAAAAACAAGTCTATCACAAATGAACAGGAACCAAGGGACTTTGTTGCTCAGACAAACTGTGGCAGCTCACAGTGGGTTAAAAAAAATCAGTGATCAGCTATAGGCATGGACCAGCTGACGTAGACCTGTCCCTTTAAGATGATACATCTATATGGTGAGACCATTGATGCCAGCAGTGAGACAAGCAGAGGGATGTTGGCCTTACACATGTATGAGGAGGCAGGTGTCCCAGGAGATTAGCCATTTCCCTCCTACCTCCTTCTAATAAAACTGGCTGTAAGACAACTGTCTGCAGAATGAGCCCTCCACCACTGTATGTGCAATGGGAGAACAAGAATAATAAGCCCTGCTGCTTGGATAAGCCATACCACTTAAGGATATATCAGGCAAAAATGGCAAATAAATGTTATGTTTTTGTTCTTCTCTAGTTTTTGGCATAATTTTATAGCCATGGAGAAAAGTTACTCGTCAAAGACTCCAAAAGACACACTGATAGGGAACTTAGATTGTGAGCCTCATGGGGACAGCTTGATGCTAATGTCTGTAAAGCGCTGCAGAATATGTCGCTGCTATATAAGTGTGTATAATAAAGTTCATACAATGGGAGGACGGTGGACAATGAACACGAATTCCTACCAATTTGCTGATATAAACCTTAGATGTACACTTGACCAGCTAAACTCTGGCTAATTAGTTATCCTCTCAGGAATACTCTGAGCGGGAATATCCAAGATGGCAAAGGCAATTAATTGCGCTAAAACCCACTCTTTATATTTTCACATTTCACAGGTTCTGGGAAAACATTTGCCTCTTAACCCACTCACTATTCTACCAGATATAGTAATCTACATAGACCAAATCCCAGGAGTACAGATGGGCTAAGAATTAAATCTTCTGGATACAGTGGATTTCCTTATCAATGTACTGACAATCACAGACACTTGAAAGTGACTCTAAATGTGTCGCTGTGCTGCCTCAAAAAATGCACCAACATTTTGTTGCATTTTTGGAGTAAAACTAGGCGAACAAGACTAGACCAGACTTATTATCCAGCATCATCCATTGTGAGTGACTTTTTTTGGCTTTTTTAGCCTTTTTTGGAGTGTCTGCTTTGTTTGAAGTCAAAATTTATGAAAAAAAAAACCTTATGGGGGATGCCTACCAGTGGCGTAGCTAGAACTGACTGGGCCCCACAGCAAATTTTTGCATGGGACCCCCCCTCCTCCCCCAGTGACCGTCCTGGCATCGCATTTGTGCATATGTAACAGTGGGTTCACATCACGTTTTTCCTATCCGTTTGATATTGATAAAAAGGTACCATATACAAATGTGCAGCACACCACGTTTTTGCATCCTGCAGAGACCAGTACAAAAAAATGCATATGTTAACATATATGTTTTTTTACAATGGGACTGTATGGTGAGCGGACAATGGGCACAATGCAGGGTATAAGGGAGCACAGTTTGGGGGTGGGGGGCACAGTCACATGATCCTGAGACATTAGAAAGACACCATTATAATGAGAGGCAGAGGAGTGAGACAGGGGCCGGGGCCCTGGATGGACAGGAGGGGTGGACACAGCAAGTAGGGGGAAGGGGCTCTGAGGGGGATCCATACTAGAAGTAGGGGCTGGAGGTCTGTGCAGGGCAGCAATAGAAGATAGGAGGGTGGAACAGTTCTGGATACATGAGGGAGGATAGGAGACAGAAGGGGCTCCATGAGGATGAGATGAGAGATGGAAAGGATAATGGGGGATGAGGTGTCATGAAGGCAGACTGCTTTATGAGGCAGTAAAACAACTAAATAGCATGAAGCTGCTGGTCTACAGCATCCTGCAGCAGCTTGAAGAGGTCCCTGAGATCCCCCCTCCTGTCCCACAGAGCAGACTCACTCACAGACTGTCTGCCTCTCCACACACTTCTTCTCCAGCTCTGCGGTCTCTCTCCTCCTCAGGCAGCACGTCCTGTGTAGAGGGGGCATGTCTAAAGCTGGTAAGCCATGTCCTGCTCTGCTGGAGTGAAGAGGGGGCGTGTCTAAAGCTGGTAAGCCATGTCCTGCTCTGCTGGAGTGAAGAGGGGGCGTGTCTAAAGCTGGTAAGCCATGTCCTGCTCTGCTGGAGTGAAGAGGGACGTGTCTGAAGCTCCGCAGCACAGGAGCTTTTAAGAAGGATAGCGGCAGCCGCTTCTGTGTGCTGTGTCCTGCTACTGCTCCCAGGCCCCTTCTGCCCTTGGGCCCCGAAGCAGTGGCTTCCCCTGCTTCCCTGATAGCTACGTCCCTGATGCCTACTACACCATATTGAGGGAGAAAAATTCCTTTCTGACTCCAAATATCGAAATCCTTGTAACATCATTTTATCACATGATGATTCATCTATGGCGTAAAAAGCTAAAATTAGACTGCTTTTTAAATGAAGTATAACTGTACGGAAACAGTAAGTTGATGACGTTGGCTTAAAAATAGAAGAATCTCGACCTCAAGTTTGGCTTGTTCCTCAAAGAGTTATGAGCTCATGTATATAACATTGTTGCGTTCATAAACCCTTAAAGGGGTTGTCCAACACTGAAATACTACCCCCCTCCCAGTCAGAACTGTTGGTGGAAGCATTCTTTTTAGAAGCAATCAAAAGATTTTAGAAGCAATCAAAAGATTGCCTGTAATAGTCCCCTTGTTGGACTATTAAGTGGTTAAAAAAAAAAAAAAAAAAAAAATTGTTTAAAAAAATTCCAATAAAAAAGTGCTTTTTTCATTGAAAATATGCTTTTTAATGAAAAAAAATTGCAAAAATCTCCACACAACAATTGCAACAATCTCCCCCACATGTTGGTATTGTTGTGTCTATAATGACCTGCACTAAACAAATATCATGTAAATTATCCCCTACAGTGAATACTGTAAAAAAATCCTGAATTGCTAATGTATTCTTAATCGCCAACGAAAAAAATTAATAACAAGCGATCAAAAAGTGTTATTCACCCCAAAATAATACTGAAAACTACAAGTCGTCACGCAAAAATCAAGCCCTCAAACAACTCCAGAGAAGGAAAAATAAAAAAGTTATGGGTCTTGGAATGCGGTAATGCAAAAAGATTTTCCTCTTTTTATTGCACAAAAGTAGTAAAACATAAAAAAGTACATATATTTGGTATTATTGTAATCGTACTGACCCAAAGAATAAAGATATTATGTTATTTAGGCCGAAAAATTAATGCCACAACATAAAAGCTCAGTGGCGGTATTGCTGTTCTTTCCCAAATACCTCCCAGAAAGAGTTAATAAAAATCAGACAGTTATTTGTACCCCAAAATGGCACCATTAAAAACTACAACTTGTTTCACAAAAAAACAAGCTCTCATGCAGCTAAAAAAATTGAAAAATAAAAAAGTTATAGCTCATGGAAGGTGACGATGAAAAAAGGAAGAAAAACGCTTGGTCAGTAAGTCCCAAAACAGGCTGGTCACTAAGGGGTTAATTGTGACCTTCACAGGTACACCCTGCTCCCTTAACAGGGATCTACGCAGAGCCCGCCCCCTTAACTGAGACCTTCGCAGTGACCCTACCCCTTAACAGAGACCTATCACAGTGCAGAAAAATGGATGTAACCTGGTGTAAAACTGTGTGTAGTGAGGCGAAGACTGAAGGATCTGCAAGCTTCTATTGGCTAATACGGATCATGTGACTGTGTGTGTGTATGTATGTATGTAAGTTAAGATATAAGTGAAATAGCTGCAAGCTTCTATTGGCTAATATGGGTCATGTCAAGGTGCCATATTTGAATTTTTTGGGAATATCTCAAGAACGGTACGTCCTAGAATGCTGAGACCTTTATGAAAACCTTCCCAGATACACGATGTACCTGTGTTCCAAATTTGGTGTCCAATAGCTCAGGTGTCTGAATGTGTATAGAGGACTGACAGACATTGATTTTTATAATACAGATAAGAAACTGCTGTGCAATTTTATAATGCAGGAAAACCCCTTTAAACAGGAGGAAGAAATGGCAAAATCTGTTAAGGAGGGTAATAAAACCGTCTTCAGATATATTAGTGACAGGAAGAAGAAAAACTGCGGCATTACAAAACTTAGCAATGGAAAAAATCTGTATATAGATGGGGATAAGGCAGTCGCTGACCATCTGAACAACTACCTCTGCTCAGTTTTTTCAGATGGCAACTTTCATAATCAGAACATGGTTGGACATAGCATTGCCTCTAGTTGTAAGGATTCAGCCCCAGTGTTTTCAGAGGCCGATGTTCTAGAGGAACTTGTCCGGCTAAAGTTAAATAAGGCAATGGGTCGGAGAACTCCTATCTGTGATTGTTGGCCCCCTGACTGATCTGTATAATCAGTCCCTTCTTACAGGAGATGTTCCTGATGATTGGAGAATGGCCAATGTTGTACCCATTCACAAGAAGGGTAGTAGAGGAGAAGCTAGTAACTATAGGCCAGTCAGCTTGACATCTGTAGTGGTAAAAATGATGGAGACTTGATGGACCCAAACCAGCATGGCTTTACTGAGGGCCGATCGTGTCAGACTAATCTCATTGATTTCTTTGACTATGTAACTAAAGTACTGGATGAAGGTGGTGCTGTGGATATCGCCTACCTGGATTTCAGTAAAGCTTTTGATACGGTTCCCCATAAAGAGCTGATATATAAGTTATCAAGAATTGGACTTAACCCCTGGATAGTTCAGTGGATCTGCAGTTGGCTGAAGGACAGATACCAGAGGGTTGTTGTTAATGGAGTGTATTCTGAGCAGAGGCTGGTTACAAGTGGGGGCCACAAGGATCTGTTCTGGGTCCTGTTCTGTTTAACATGTTTGTAAGTGACATAAGGGATGGCCTGGTAGGGAAGGTTTGCTTGTTTGCTGATGACACAAAAGTGTGTAATAGGGTTGATGTTCCAGGAGGTGTCTGTAATATGGAGAATGATTTATCTTTATTAGATAGGTGGTCAAAACAATGGAAACTACAGTTCAATGTTTCCAAATGTAAAATAATGCACTTGGGGAGAAGAAATCCTCTATCTGAGTATCATATTGGCAGTTCTGTGCTAACAAAGACCTCAGAAGAGAAGGATTTGGTGGTAGTCATCTCTGACAGCCTCAAAGTGAGTCACCAATGCAACCAGCTGGTAGGGAAAGCAAATCGTATGCTTGGCTGCATAGCTAGAGGTATAACAAGCAGAAAGAGGGAGATTGTGATCCCTCTGTATAGAGCTCTAGTGAGACCACATCTGGAATACTGGGTTCAATTCTGGAGACCTCACCTTCAAAAAGATATTGCTAAAATAGAACAGGTCCAAAGAAGAGCTACAAAAATGGTGGAAGGTCTAAAGCATAGAACTTATCAAGAAAGACTCCGAGTTCTTAATATGTATAGTATGGAGGAAAGAAGAGAAAGGGGGGACATGATTGAAACCTTTAAATATGTTAAAGGACTGAATAAAGTTCAGAAGGGAAGGGCTATTAATGAGAAACTAAACACAAGAACAAGGGGGCACAATCTGAGGTTAGTTGGGGGAAAAATCAAGAACAACATTAGAAAATATTATTTCACTGAAAGAGTAGGAGAAGCTTGGAACAAACTTCCAGCAGAGGTGGTTGATACATCCACAGTAACTGGAAATCACTGAAAATGGGGACGCTAAAAACTAAACTTTATTTCAACTGATTAAAATATATATATAACAAGGGAAAAACTCGCACAAAAGGTGTATATAAAATATCATACACTATCCTCTGTGTGGTGCAATTGGATCAATCACCCCACCTTGCTCTGTGGTAGCTATAGATTGAACCAAAGAGGTACGGAAATGCACCCACATTAGGATCTCACACAAACTATGTGAGCAATTAGTATCCACAGTAACTGAATTTAAACATGCCTGGGATAAACATGTATCTATCCTAAGATAACAATAAAAGGATAATAAAAGGGCAGACTAGATGGACCAGGTGGTCTTTTTCTGCCGTCAATCTTCTATGTTTCTATGTTTCTAACACAAAGTCAGTTGTCAGTTGTTACATATTAACATATAACTAAGATCCATAGCAATAAGTTATTGATGTGATGTTACAGCTAAATAGATTGTTGTCAGGTGCTAGAGGCCATCATACTGTTGTCAGGAGCTAGAGACCATCATAATGTCAGGACTGGAGCTAGAGGCCATAATATTGTAACCAAGACATGTCTGCTCCACTGAATCTTTTATGTGCTGTATATTTACTATGGAATCTTCTCTTTATATGGAAACTAGCAGAAGGACCCGGCTTTGCCTGGGTATATTTCATATATTTCATTTAATGTTTGTGTGTGTGTCGTTAAAAGATATCGAGAGTGACCTCTACAGCACCGTGCCTCCTTAACAGTGACCTCCACAGCCCCCACCCCTTAACAAGGACCCCCACAGTGCCCCGTTTCCTTAAAATGGGAGCTCCACAGCAGCCTACCCCCTTAACTTTGACCTTCACAGCTGCCTGCCACTTTAACAGTGAGTTCCACAGCACCTCATCCCCTTGACAGTGACCTCCACAGGGGCCCGCCCTCTTAGGTGACCTCTACAACACCCACCCCCTAACCAGGGCAGTTTCTAGGGAATTTTACTAACAGGGAGAACAATACAAAATCTTACTTTTTAATGAAGATATTAAAATACATTTAAAAAGAATCAGTCACCCAAGGTAAACCCAGTGACTTACAGGCGACGTCTCCACAGATTTCAGTTTCTTCACTTTCCTTTTCTCTTCAGTTTGGTCCAGAAGCTCCTGCGCAGACGTCTTCGGTCAGGGGAGCGCAGCCCCCTCTGTAATGTAAAAAGATGCCACTATTAATAAATGGCACAGGGTAAAGGAGGTCTGTTACAGATTCTGCATTAGGGAACAGAGAATTCAGCTTATACCTTTACTTTGTCTTGTTGTTTCTGCAGTCCACCCTGACCCTCTATAGCAAGCTACCCCCCTATACAACTGCCCCCTTTAACATTGCCACCCTGTAGTGCCCACCAATACTATGCCCGCTGCTGCCCCACGTGCAGACATTAGTTTACATTCAAAATGCTGAGAGCATGATAAAATAATAAAAGTAGTGACACTTTTTTGATCCCACCGCCCACTTCTCAGCCACTGGCTGCAGCAGTCTCATGTCTCATGGAGGGGACATAGAAGTACAGAGACCAGCGAGGACAGGGTTCAGAAATGTATCCCTACTTTTATTAGTCATTATTAATATATATATATCTACATATCTATTGTGTATACTCCCCTCTCTGCTCCTCCTCCAGGCACCATCGCTCTTGATTTAGCGCTGTTTCCTGTCATAGTGTACTCCTTTGCACAATATGTACTGGAGCTGTGCGCTGCCAGGACATAGTGCAGCACTCCTTTAACAGTGACCTCACAGTACCCATCTGCCCCTTTAATAGTGCCCTCCACAGTCCCCTCCTCCCTTAACAGTGACCTCCACAGTGCCCACCCCTTTAACAATGACCTCCACAACAGCCTGCCCCCTTAACAGTAACATCCACAGTGCCCTCCCCTTTAACTGTGACCTCCACAGCAGCCTGCCCCTAGGGTGGCCAGAGGTCACAGTTAGGCCGGACAGTCTGGCTTTCAGATTCCCTGTCCTCCATCCGACGCAGGGCCTGGATGGACACAGGGATTTCCTTTTAAACAGCTCACTCTCAGACAGCAGCACTGTGCAGTCTGAGCATGAGCTGCAGGGAGAAAATCACCCTTCCTCCCACCCCTGCAGCTGAAGTTGATTTTTACCTTCATTTTTGCAATCCCTGTCGGCTGCAAAGTGAGAGGGGACGTGACCTGACCATGTAGGGGCGTGACTTAACAGGGCCTGGGGCAGGGCTTTTAAGTCCTTCTTTTGAGGGTAGCCTGAATTACAGGTCGATGCCATGGTAATTTATGAGGAAACACAGTGGGTAGCAGTGGAAGAAATCATCTTTTATTACTACTGAATGATAAATATGTGAAATTTACATTATATTAGGTAATGATTGATGATGAGTTAGTCTAAAACATAAGTTATATTTATGGTAACCAGAATACCCCTTTAACAGTGTCATCCACAGCTTCCAGCCCCTTTAAAGCAGACCTATAGCAGTGAAGAAAACTGGCTGGGTTGTTATGAAAACCTGCTGTGAAACTGTCTGTATGTGGAGGCTAAGGGCCTGAGAGCTTCTATTGGCTGATAAGGGTCATGTGACCAGGCTTCTATTGGCTAATGCATTTTTTGGGAATATCTCAGGAACGGTACGTCCTGGAGAGCTGAGACCCGTTTGCGGACAAGAATAGGACATGCTCTATATTTTTTGCAGGGCCATGGAACGGAACAACGGATGCAGACAGTACACAGTGTGCTGTCCACATCTTTTGCCCCCCCCCCAAATTGAAATGAATGGGTCCGCACCTGTTCTGCAAAAATTGCGGAACAGGTCTGGACTCATTCATACGGTCGTGAGAATGAGCCCTTATTTGAAGCAGGCTTATCTTCTGGGTTTCTGCCATAGTTTTACCTTTGGAATGTGAGGGTCTGTCTCATTGAATGGGAAACCACGCCCATGTTTCCTGCGTATGGCCTGGAAATCCATGTAGGATCAAACCACTATGGTACAGAGGAAGCTCAGCCTTCCCATTGTCAAATAAATCTGTGCAGAAATGGTACAAAATCCACCACGTGAACCAGGCCATACTTTGCAAGCTGCCAATATGTGACCACTACAGCCCATCCCTAGTCATGTACCTTACTCCTGGCATCACCATCTCAGCAATGAGCCATGAGCACATAATCACTGACAGATTATAAGCAAGGCCCGTCATAAGCAAGGACCGTCAGTAAAATCTAGCCCTTCTTTTGATCTTTTTAAGGACAAGTAGTTCTTCTCTCGAGCATACCTGTAGCATCGTGATTTTATATTCTGCATTGCATGCCTCGGTATTTGTATGCATCAGTCCTAAATACATTTCTATGAAGGAAGGCACAAGCTTTACACTTTGATGTTGCTTCTTTCAAGGTATTAATTATTTCCCGGTCCTCAAATAATGGCCTATGTATTTGCTTGGTCTTGACTTGTGTATTTCTTTAAACAACACTTAACATTCATTTTCATTTCCTTTCCTTTGAAACGTTGCCACTACTTTTACATAGTGTGTTTCCTTTGGTAATGAACACAATAAAGCCATGAATTTACACTCTAGCTGAAGAAACATAAAGGATATTTCACGCATTATTATGCCGCAGTGATTGGTTTTATAAAATGTACTATGGCCTTAGGCCTTGAAAATGCTGCTTTCATTGTGCTTTGTGTTTTACAGAGCGTTTTAGCCGGAGAAGTGGTTATTTACAATGGATGCACACCGAGTGAAGTTCAGCTCTTCAGATCAGTGTATAACTTTATAGGATTCAGATTAAAGGCTATTGGCAATTTCTTGCTTGATCAAAGCCACAGTTGAAAGTTCTCTGACTTTTCCAGGACAAGAAAAGATCAAGTCAACAAAACAAAAAATCCTGTCTTTAAAACAATGTGAAATAAACCACATTAATTTATTTGCTGTTAGACATAGATATTGGGGAGTAATTTATCAAAGGCCAGTCTTTTATGCCAGTTTTTGATGTCCCCTGCACCACCATAAAATGTTCTTAATTCATGATGCAACACAGGCCTTCTAATAATTAGGTATATCCTCTGGCGGTCCGTTTACCTAGATTCAAATCTGCTCCAGCCCCTAGCTACAGTAGGTTTCTGTACTCATTAATGGTAGGAAACTGACATAAATGATAACTTAAAAAATAAAAGTAAATAATAAAAATGAATTTGCTGGTGCTGATGTCGTGCCCCTGTGTAACATGAAGCCGCTGGCGCGCTCCATCTTTGCAGCGCCGCCGGTGTCCCTTTGAAGTGATGGAGAAAGGAGCCGGCGACATGCGCTGCCGGCGTCCTCGTCTCCTTGGTGACAGGGGGCGGGGAGGAACCGGCTGGGTGTTTTCCTCAGCACGGCTGGTGTCCCTGTCCCCCTGGCAACCAGCAGGGGTAAGAGTTGAGTGCCGACCTTGCTTAGTCGGCGCTCAATGAATTAGGCTGCACATGACCCATCCTTCTGTCCTATTTAAAAAGGCAGCCTACTGGCCTCAGGTTGCCTGTGATTGGTTTTCCCTGTTTGGAATTTGCCACACTAGCTCTCTTTGTATATTGATCATCTGGATTTTGACCTCGGCTTTTTATCTCGACTCTGACCTTGCTTGACCCTTTTGTGACTTACGCTACCTCTTGGTTTTGACTTTTGGCTTCCCCTGGTTCTGGTTTAGCCTCTGATTCGGATTTGGGCGCTCTCTCGATTTTGGACACAGCTTGGTAATGTTACGCTTTTGTGTTCTGTTTTTCACTTGTTTTTTGTCTCCCATTGTTCCCTTTCCTTTAAGGCCCTACACTTACACTAAGTTAGGGACCACCGTCCAGTTGTTCACCGTCACTTAGGACGGACCATGCAAGTAGGCAGGGACAGTGGTGGGGGTGGAGCACAGGGCTGCACTGTTCCCTACTTATTCGTGACACCCTGCCACACCTCCACTCCGTCCCGCCATTCTCCAGTCGCAAGAGCTGCATACATATGTCATGTGCAACTAAATTTAATGTTGTTCAAAAAGTCACAAACCGGGGGTTTGTAACTTTTTTTATGCCAGTTTCCCCCATTATAAGAGATTGCTATGAAAAATCATACATGTTTTTTGTAAGACGTAAGCAACGATCAGCTATAATGTTAAACCAGGTGATAATATTGATTATCTCATTTGTAGTTGCACCTGGCAAGAGGTAGGATGTATTAGGCCAGATTTCACAAGTCAGTTCCAATTTCACCAAGACCACAAGTCAATTCCCACAGTGTTCAAATGCACACCGTTTCCCCTCCAAAATTCCCCAGTGCCCTGTGTTCTGCCACTGCAATATTCTACTCCATAAAACACACCATATCAAGATTTACCCTAATACTAGCCTGGTCAAACCAGTCAATGTACAACGCACCTCTCTATGTCTTCCTGAGCACAATATCAGACCACACGGTCACTATACCCAGAAACAAGGAACACAAACTGAACAAGTCAACTTTCATGCCCCTAATCAGCTCCCAGAATGGCTGCATCCCTAAATACTAAAATATCTGGGGATCTATTCAACCTCACAAAACTGTGCACCTCCAGCAACACAGTTCCACATCATACATCGACAACTCAGCCACCGGATGACCGCCACATCTCTAGGAAAATCCAATTGACATCCATTTGGCCATACTGCTGCCATCAAAGCACTCCAAAAAACGTACGAGTGCCTTGAGTATCTTAACGAGGTCCTGAGAAGGTCCTAGAAGAAAAGAAGAGAAACAAACAAGAGAGAACTAGTGGCACCAGCACTGAACCAAAAGGAAGCATCCACACCCCTACAACCAGCCACATATGAGACCTAAATGGACAAGCTTGATGTAATGGCAGGTTATGGATGGTTGTATGGCCCCACAGTTGGGGCTGGGCTCCCATGGTTGTTGGAATTTTTTGGGCTGGGCTCTGTGGATCTTTACAAAGGTTACAACCCATTTGGATTAGGATAGTAGATAAATGAAGTACAGAGTAATGTATCCATCAGTGGTTCTTCTGAGCTGGTGCTCATCAGCTGAAGGTATGGTTAACAGGAAAATTGGGGCTTCGAGACACTCCCTTTATTGTTATTCATATATTAAAAGTATTTATTGGATGTTTCATACGGTATGTTATTGCATATGGGGTAATATAATTTTCTATATCATATGGTTCAGTTCAGTCATGGTGGTTGGTTGGGTTGGCGGTATATACAATTTTGTAACACAATCCTTCCTTACTCCAGTTAGGCAATCAGAATACCTCCAGGATCAACGACACTTATCCAGAATTCTAGTAACTATAACCTGTAATATTATTACACTCCACAAATACATCCAGGCCACTCTTGAACTCTTTTAGCGAGTTCATCACCACAAGCGTCTCTAGCAAATAGTTCCATAGTGACTGCTATTACAGTAAAGAATCCCCTTCTATGTTGATGTAGAAACCTTCTTTGCTCTAGACATAGAGGATGCCCCCTTGTCACGGTCACAGTCCTGGGCATAAGTAGTATCTGTCTTTTATACATTCTATCCTTTTATGATCCACTCTAGATTTTAGTTTCCACAACTGCATCCAGAAATCTGAATGTGTAGCTATACCCTACAGTACATTATAGAGAAGCACTGAGTATAATAGATGCGAATAAAGCATTTAGGGTGAGATATAGCACTTGCTATTAGCTGCTAAATCATGGTTGTCTCTCTCTATCTGCTCATTTTGTACAATGTAGCCAAGCTAACATTGACTCTGATAACACACATTAGTGTGTTATCTCAAGACAAAAGCCATTGAAATCTGTTGAAAAAGTCAATTAACTTTTTCTTGACATTGTTTATTTAACGCATTAACCATCAGGTTTAGCTCAGCTATATCTGTATCAGCACTTGCTCTCTTCTTCCTCCTCTCTTCATAGATTATGTAATCTGATCCTTCAGTGAACAGGTGGCCCTTCTTGGTTTTAACAATTGGATTACACAGAAATTTCTAAGAATATTTATTTTAGAAGAATTGGGGGAGAGAGGTAGCTAACAGGGTTGCCAACTGTCCAGAAATTTCTGGACAGTCCGTAAAAATAGATGACTTTTTTCCTGTGTCCGTGAAAAAAAATGGTTGTGTCTGTGATTTTTTTTGAGGCTGGTGGTACCTGACTAGATTATTTTGGTGGTGACTGTCATGATTTTACAGCTCACACTAAATGCTGGTATTGAGTTATTTTCAGTATATTGAGCTATAGACATGTATTACTTATAATCTTCATCATTCATTATGGTTTTCCAATTTGTCCGTAAAAAATGTTGGATGTCCGTGATTTTGGGATGAGTTGTCCAGAAAAAAGAAAAAGTCTGGTTGGCAACTCTGGTAACTAATAACTCTAGAGCAAGGCATTTTTGTCTGAAAAAGTATATTACAAAGTTTATTTAAGTTTCTTATGCTCATCTGTATAATTGGTTTATACAAAGTTGTGGCATATTTAAATATCTACTGCTAACATCTAAGTGCCATATACCAAAGGACATTTCCAGAGATCTCCTGCAGTCCATAACTTAGTTGGTCTAAGCCAGGCATCCCCAAACTGCGGCCCTCCAGATGTTGCAAAACTACAACTCCCAGCATGCCCGGACGGCCTACAGCTATCAGCCTACTGCAGGGCATGGTGAGAGTTGTAGTTTTACAACAGCTGGAGGTCAGCAGTTTGGGGATGCCTGGTCTAAGCTGTTCTAGCAGCATGAGATGTATGTATACATGCTATTTGCTAAAGGCTATGGACACCTTTCAGAACATTTTTTTTATTATTTCATTTTATTTATTTTTCTAAAAATCACTTTTTTTCAATTGGTCTTTATTAAAACATTTCTAGCAGTTTCTGTACTAAAGGGGTTAATTAAGAGTGTATCTGCAGTCTGTCAGTTTCTATTTACCTCCAGTTCCATCATCCAGCAGAGCTGCCTGCTCAGTCTGCAGCCTTGTTCTTTGAACTCCTAATACCCATAAATACTAATCACAGCTCAATTATTGTCAAAATGTGAAGAATATGGCTTAAATAAGTGTTTATGAGCTTCAGGAGATCCCAAATAAGGCATTCACATGAGTCGCCGGATGACGGGATTCACTGTAAACACAGTACCCCGCTGCTCTGCATTTACACAGATTACACTGTTAGGGCTTGTTCACACCACAGTTATGTATTCCGTTATGGCTTTGTGTTATAACATGGTTATAACGGCCATAATACGGAAATCAAAATTGAAACCTCTAGAGGCATTCAGTTTTGATCAGTCATGATAGAAGTATATAGGCATAACGGATCCGTCTGGTTTCCGTTATGCTGGACGGAAAACAAAGTTGTGTCAACAGGAAATCAGACGGATCCGTTATGCTTGCCTATATACTTCTATGATGACGGATCAAAATGGAATGCCTCTAAAGGATTCCGTTTTATTTTCCGTATTATGGATTCCGTTATTTTCCGTTATAACCATGTTATAATGGAAAGCCATAATGGAATACATAATGGTGATGTGAACAAGCCCTTATATTGGGGAAGTGGATGAAACTTTTTAATAAACTGAAAAAAATATTTTTAGCCCAAAATAAGTAAGATGAAATTTAAAAAATCACCCCCGAAAGTGTCCAAAGCCTTTAAGTTGGCATTTCCTACATCTGTATAAATCACATGATTTGACCAAACACTGATTGTCTGTTCAGTTTGATCTGAAATCTGGCAAATCTGAACATTTTTACTTTAGCTGGAGTGTGGACAGTCTTCTTTGACATATAACTTTTTATGGAATTCCCTCAGTTATTCTCTACAGTGGCACCACCAACAGCGTTACATTTAGCTTGGAGAAATCCATCTTGAGTTGTTATTGATTTCCCCTAAGGCACAGCATAATCGGCATTAAGGCTGATGCTTAGATGAAAGTCAGATGGCCATACACTTCTTGCAAATTGCCTATTCAGTTTAGCAATGATTGACATTCTTCGCTATTGTTTGATAAA
The DNA here is from genome assembly GCA_900303285.1 of Rhinella marina. NCBI lineage: Eukaryota > Metazoa > Chordata > Amphibia > Anura > Bufonidae > Rhinella > Rhinella marina. The sequence goes on along the minus strand of ONZH01006316.1, from coordinate 14,186 downwards.
ATAAGATTTGCTCTCAGAAGACTTTACAATTATTTTGTTCTCTTTGCTGAAAAGCAGAGGAATAACACAACTTAGGGCAGATACCTGGTCCTATAACGAGCACTGATATATATTAACAGCATATCAATCAGCGCTCATTACCTGCGGTTACATGCGCCAAATATCTTCAAGTGTCCTGCATTTAAATAAAAAAATATTGTGTCATATTAGTGACACATCGGTGGGGGTCCAAGTGCTGAGACCACCGCAAATTGCTAGAACAAGGAGAGAGAGATGCTCACATAGCGCGCTGTCTCTCCTCATTGTTGAAGATAGGCTCAATAGAAAGTCTATGGAGGCGAGGAGGGAGAGAGTGCGCTATGTGAGTGCTTCTTTCCTCTCATTCTTGCAATTGTCACCACCCATCAAAACCTTAGATATGTCACTATGATGTTTTTTTTTTAAGTACATGTACACATTAGGCTACTTTCACACTTGCGTTTGCAGGATCCATTTGTGAGATCCGTCCAGGCTCTCACAAACGGATCCGTCATGATAATACAACCGTCTGCATCCTTTCTGAACGGATCCGTTTGTATTATCTTTTACATAGCAAAGACGGATCCGTCTTGAACTCCATTGAAAGTCAATGGAGGACCGATCCGTTTTCTATTGTGTCAGACAAAATGGATCCGTCCCCATTGACTTACATTGTGAGTCCTGACGGATCCGTTTGCATCAGTTTCTTCATGCCGACACCAAAACGCAGCAAGCAGCGTTTTAGTGTCCGCCTCCAAAACGGAATGGAGACTGAACTGAAGCAAAACTGATGCATTCTGAACGGATCCTTTTCCATTCAGAATGCATTAGGACAAAACAGTTCAGGACCATTTGTGAGAGCCTGTGACGGATCTCACAAGTGGATTCTGCAAACGCAAGTGTGAAAGTAGCCTTAAAGAGTCACTGTACTTTCAAATAATTTCATTTAATAGAGAATAATGTGACTAGCACATTTCTAAATCACTTCATTTAAAAAATGTGACTGTATCCACCTGAAAAAGGTGTAAAGTCATGGCCACTAAGGGTTTTACTTCCACCTAATTTGCAGTCCGCTGCTTGTTGTCAGGCAAGATCTATCCCTAGTAAGAGACTCCAAAGATGGCTGAGAGGAAGTAGGGGTATGTCAGAGGTGGCTGAGTTTCTTAGCCTGATACAACTGCTCCTATACTGCTTCTAAAGATCACTGGAGCCTGCTGCCTTCCTTTAAGTGTGATTTCTCCCTCCTGCTCTGAAGCTGAAAACAAACATAGTGGGAAGTAAAAGAAAGAAAGTCAATGCAGTACAGTGCTGGCAGAATTCACAGAAGGAATACGCCCCTTGCTTCTAAGTGAAATGCATCTACCTGTGCGGCTGAAACAGGGAATAATATGGCTGAAAAAAACATTAGGGAAGCCAAAACGTAACTGCTTCTTCACAGTTATGATTGTACAAAGAAGCACAGCCGTTATTCAAACTTTTTTTGAAAACTCAAGTACGCTTTAAGCATAGGGACAAATCATTCTCAATATGATCATTTATCCCCAGACAGTTTTTATCTTTCAGCAGTCCATCCACTGTTTACACGTGATGCTGACAAACTGTGATTTTTAATCTTGCATAAAAGATGTGATCACAGCATTTGTTTACTGTATTTGTCGGGTGGTTGGCAGCATGTTTACACAAGGCAATTATATTTTTTATTTTCCCACTGAATTGCAGATAATCCTACTGTACTCAGAGAAAGCACTTACAATGCAGTTAAAGAGTCACTGTCAACTTCTTGCTGCATCTCCTGCTGAAATGTGTAATCAGTGATGGGAGATAGTAGCATCAGACAGGATATTTGCGCAGTTATGGAGGCTTCTGTCATGATGGTGTCACTTTAAAGAGTAACTAAACTTTTCTACAGTCTTGCTTTAAAATGTTCTAAATAGCCTAAAAATTTTTTTGTAATATACTTTATTATTCAGGAATACAGTTTTCCTGCTCAAATAGGCACCCCAAAGTCCTGGGTGCCATTAAGTCTTAAAATCATTATCCCGGTACAGTGCTGACATGTGCTGGTGTACGGATTTCACTGGGGGCCTCACTGAACGCTGCACAGGTTGGAGCACAGATCGCTGCCCCTGCCTGTGCTCCTTTCAAGTTTGTTTAAATTCTTGCATAGGGGGATGATCGATGGTGTAGTGGGCAGAGTTTTCAGCTCAGGGAAGGGTATAGTAGGCATTTACACTTCTGGCTGAGCTTGCAGTGCACATATGAACTAGAAAAATAAGGTGCTCTCTGCTGCTAGCTATCAATAAGTGAATAATTTACTAAAAACACCGTACAATATGTGCATAATAGGACACATAGCAGTACCAGAAAAAGAATACACACAATGGGCTAAAGTGCTGAACCATTAAAAACAGTGTAGCTAAAATACAGCAAAGACATAAGTATGCAAACATTTTAGTGCAATCAATTTCACATTTGCAAACATAAAAGGCTCAGATATACATTTGAGTCTCTCCTTATGGATCCTAGTTGGCATGATAAAACACTGTCTGTCTTGAACACATATTCCAAAATTCAATTGTAATCCACGTGAGGTAAAATTGTAATCCAAACAGGTAATGTGTAATCCACATGGATAATAGAGAATAGCAGCAAATAGAGAACCCTTTTGGAAAAGGGGGCTCCCAAATAACCTGAGAAGGGGGTAAAAAGGAAAATAGGCGCGCTTAGGCGCAACAGGGACCTTTCTGCAGAATGGGGGGAGTCCTGACTGACAGCCATGTCCACTCCAGCTGGGTGAGAGTCAAACGGGGGCAATACATTACATTAAAAAGCACCACATAGAGAACCCTTTCTGCCAAGGGGGCTCCCAAATAACCAGAGAAGGGGGTAAAAAGGAAAATAGGCGCACTTCGGCGCAACAGGGAAATTTCTGCAGAATGGGTGGAGTCCTGACAGCCATGCCCATCTGGGTGAGAGTGAAACGGGGGCAACAGAAACTAAACAAACAACTGCCAACTAGCGTCTCACCCGTCAGGTGCAGTCCATGGTGTGGCTCCCATAGGTCCTCCTGCAGTGTCCTTGACACTGCCAGTAGTTGGGTTCCTCATATGAGGGATCTGGAGTCCTCCTCGCGTGAGCTGCTGCTGAAGCTCATCAGAGGACGCTCCTGCCTCTTTTAGGCCCTGCTCGCTGCGGTGGTGGAACTCCAGTGCCCTCTTCTTCCTGAAGTTGGATTTGACCGGGTCCGGGTGGTGGTGACGCACGCTGCAGCCATTTTTGCTTTTCGGGATGCTCCTGCCAGGACAGCAGGGGTAAGGACTTCTGGCTGCAGCGGTTCCGGAAAGGTTGCATCCAGGAAAGAAGCCCCAGCTTCCCCGGCTGCTGCTGGCTTCATCTTACATAGCAGCTGGTATTGGTGGACCACCGTGGATTGGAAGGTGAACAATAACGTGGTCAGCTGACCCAGCTGTAAGGTGGTGGTGGTGCTGGATGTCCAGGAATCAGAGGCTCTGGCTGAGGCTCTTGCTTTTCCCTGAACCGGAGGACGCCATCTGGAAACTCCTGCAGGCAGTGCAAGCGTCCTGGACCTGGTGGTTCATCCAGCCACACTTCTGGTTCCATTGTAGGCACCAGAGGCTTTGAAAGGAGGGTAACCCCGGGCGCAAATGGGCCTTTCAGGGATGCCATGGGGGGGAATTAAACCGGATCCTCCACGTACAGGCTATGCCGATGTTGTGGCAGGTACGGCCGTTTCACCGACCTGCGGCCCACAAAATATTCCTTTCCATCCTCATCATCCTGCAGAAAGCCAGACCCTCTCCCAATGGAAAACCAAATCACAGTTCCCTTTCTCCGTTCCAATGCAGCATCTCCCGGCCTCGGGTGGTCGAGTACCTGTATGACCCAGTCCTCCACTGCGGTTTTATAGTCCCAGAGGGTCTGTGCATGGGCCGTCACAGATGGTGGAACAATTGGGTTCTGGTGTATGGAAGGGGTGGATCTCCTCCTGGGCAGCGAAGTGGACCCTCCAGCCGCCTCCGCCACAGGAGCCAAAGCAGACGTTCCAGCCGCAGGAGCCAAAGCAGACGTTCCAGATGCAGGAGCCAAAGCAGACGTTCCAACTGCAGGAGCCAAAGCAGACGTTCCAGCCGCAGGAGCCAAAGCAGATGCTCCAGCCGCACAAGCCAAAGCAGATGCTCCAGGTGCCTCACGAGTCGCAGCAACAGCAACCTCAGCAGGTTGTAAGGAAGACACAGGCACTGAAGCTGGGTTTCTCTGGCAGAGTTGTGACACCCTGATGTCTTGAGCGGGTGGTGGTTCAGGGAAGTCGTCTCCAAAATACATCTTGTTCCAATTTGGACGCAGCTGTTTTTTAGCCATGATGCTTGCCTCTTGCTCTGAGGTCAGCGCTGGTCTAAACTGGTTCAGACTTCAGAGGAGGGTGGAGCACTGAGGGAGGAGTCTTCACTCCCTATGCGTGCAAAACAGTTAGATCCCGGTGGGCCAAGCTGGTTTTTTCCAGGTCTGAGGGGGGCGTATCTTCACTTTCCCGCTCTTGCGTGGGCGTATCGTCATTGTCCCAACTCACGAAGAATGCGTACGTTTCTTATGTTTCATACGTATCGTACATATCGTGTAAAATTTTGCGAAGATTTACAAATAATACGAAGCGAATCCAAAGAAATTTGGAATCGCTTTGCAGCTGAAAATTTCCAAGATTCTATACGAATCTACGAAGCGGCGAATAGATTCGCTCATCTCTAGTCCATTCTGAGTAACTACAGCTCTGCACATTACATATGAAACAGTTGCATAACAATACGGATACAAATTATTGAAGGACGTGGAAAAACATACATGAGATGGTATTTTAACCTATTAGAGATAGTAGCAAGGTGTAGGAGTGGTAACACTACTCTGGGGTCAGCTCTGCTACATCCGTTCATACAACCTGCAGAGTAACACATTATATAGAATCATATTATACCAGATGTGACTCACACAGATGCGCAGTGATGATAGGTTCTTATGACAGGCAGCGGAGGTCTTTGATGATTTCGCTTCAAAATCATTAATTGTCCTTGATAATGAAATCTCTTGTCTGCAGTTCACGCACTTATCCATTAATGTGACAAAACTAAAACACCAGAAGAACAGTTCAAGGTAACAATTTACTGTGAAGGTTGTGAATTACACACGACTGAACAAATACATTTATTTAATAGGCTGAAACTGTGAGAGATGTGTGAAGAGTTGGGTAATATGCCACGTCTAACAGCTCAGTGGGAAATGTGGCCCCAAACCAAAAGGGATTAAGGGAGCCATAATACTGCATTCATGTCGGGAGCTCCGGTCCATGCAAGGTGTTAAAGAATGTCAGTATCCTGCTGAGAGCAGCGGAAAAATCCTTTTTGCAAAATGCATATTAAAGAGGAGGAATGTTGGTGGAGACCTAAATCTAAGGCTCAAGGCACTTTACACAGTAAAAACTGAAAAAAAAAAGAAAATTCACCCATTGGTTAGTTTATTTTGAACCAAAACTTGGGACCAAAATTTAGTTGCCTGTTGGTGCCTTGTAAGCATCATGCTAAGCCACACCCCTTCACCAAGAAGCCACACCCCATTGTTGAATGAATTTGAAAAATTGTCTAAGGGTACCTGCACACGGTGCAGAAAATCCGCAAGAAATCTGCACCAAAACAGCACAAAAAAGGCACATGAATATGCACTATTTATCACATTTTTAGTGCAGTTTTTATGGTGTTTTTGGTGCGGATTTGATGCATATTTTCCCGCAGATCTCGCATTTGAAAAACGAAACAACTATTATGCTGCGGATTTCAAAGTCCACACGGCAGATCAATTTCCGCACCTAAGGCAAAATCAAACTGTATATGAGATTTGTCTAACTTTGCTGGTTCTGTATTATGCCATGTTTTTTCCACATAAAAATCCATGCGAAAAACCACACGCAATCAGCAACGTGTACAGGCACCCAGAGGCCAGGGTCACACGTGACTGATTAGCTTGCCGTCATGGATTTTCGTGCGACAAATCCTCAATCAGGGAACAGGACGCAGGTATTAGTGATCACATGATATCATCGCAACCGCCTGCGCCGAGACGCAGCAACTCATGCTAGAAAAGGTCTGTTGCCTGCAGTACAAGCAGTGGTGGAGAACAGGAATCAGATGAATATTTGGATTTTTTTTTAATATGTGGGGGCACTACAGGCTGGACCACCATTGGGGGTCAGTGGCATTACAGGTTGGAGCATTACTTATAGAAGTGCTCATTAATCTGCCAGAGGTGGAAGGAGGGAGGCGCTGTCGGCACTCACCTCTTCCTGCTTGTCCATCTCTGGGCGCTGCTCTGCTCTACCCAGGCTGCATACAGCATCAGGATGTAGTGCTTGCACTATGACCTGACACTGCAGGTAGTCAAGTGACAGTGCAGCGTGGGCCCAGAGAAGACTGGGAGCGGAGAATGCAGGGGAGATTGCAATAGCCCAGAAAGGAGAAGTGGAGCATGAGAAGTAAGTTAATTAATTTATTTTAAGGTCTGACCTGAGGACTGATGTCTGATACTTTGGGGGTCTGACGTGGAAGTCTAATGGAATCTGATCTGAGGTCTGATATGGGGGACGGGGTCTGACATGTAGTCCTGATCTGTGGTCTGATGTGGGGGTCTGACATGGAGATCTAAAGAAGTCTGATCTGAGGTCTGATATGGGGGTCTCACATGAAGGTCTAAAGAGGGTCTGGTCTGAGGGCTGATATGGGGGTCTCACATGGAGCTCTAAAAGGCGTTTGATCTGAGGTCAGATATGGGGTGGTCTGACATGGAGTTCTAATGGGGATCTGAGGTCTGATATTGGGAGGGGTCTGACATGGAGGTGTAATTAGGGTCTGATCTGAGGTCTGAAACAGGGGTCTAATCTGTGGTCTGATAGGCGGGTCTAACACACAGAATGGAGCACTGAAGTAAGGGGTGAGTATCTGATTTCTTATTTTATTTTTTAATTTTAAGATGCTGTTTGATTTATATGAGATTTTTAATTATTTTGGACAGCCCCTTTAATTATGTACTAGGCTGTATTCTTTGTAAGTACCATGCAGCAGTGTGTGCGCTTTATGGCAGTTAAAAGGAAAGCAGCCAATTGACAGGGAAATATAAATTATTACAGTCACCATTATGTGTATAAACCCCTCACCCAGAGAACAGTGTGTGTCCGTGGAGATGCAAAACAAGCCTTTATATATCAGCCATAATACTAAAACCTCTGACAGGTGATGTGAATAATGTTTGTATTGGCCGGATTTGGGGTGGCCCCAATGCTACACTGGGTACCTCGGACACCGTTGAGGTGTCACAGCGTGTTACTGCTCTCCGGAAGGGATGGTAAGGCATGGTGCACCCCAATGGGAAATAGGTTCAGAGAGTCAGGGTCTATGGCACCGGTTTTATTTAAACCAGTGTGCTTCTTTACCAGAGGAAATCAAGTGCAAAACAATACAGGCAAGCACTGGGCTGGATTCTCCAGTCTCCTCCCTTGCAGAAGAAGGGTTCATGAGGAGAAGCTTGAGCTAGCTGTCCCTCCCTCTCTCTCAGAAGGTTGATACCCTGGCCAAAGGCTGGTGGCCTGAGGTCTATGGCCCAGTAGTCTGGCTCCTTGGTCGCAGCGCTGGTGACCCAGGGTCTTTGACTCAGCATCACCATATCAGTGTCTTCTTCTGCTCACTCATGCAGTGTAGCAGAGTCTGTCCTACTGATGCCTAACCGCAGACAACTAGGGGCTCTGACTGCACTCCTTATATACAGTTTGTGGCTGAGCTAGAACCTTCTAGTGGGAGGGGTGGAGTGGAGAAATACAGGCCGAACAGATACAATGTTACAATTTTAATCTGTCAGACTTGCATTAGAACTTCAATAATAGTCAAAGGAAACAACAAAAAACAAGACATAATAACATAGCTAAACCAGATATCCAAAAGGTCAGACTGTTTTGGTGGTAAACAGGTCTGCCTTTTTCCCTCTAAAATATAGTGTGTGGAAGAGTATTTTTTTCATGTTACACCCCGAATCTTAAATGTATTTTATTGGGATTTTGTTTGATAGACCATCACAAAGTAGCAAGTATGTGTGAAAAGAAAAGAAAATGATACATGGTTTTGAAAATTTTTGATAAATAAAAACCCGAAAAGTCTGGTGTGCATTTATAATGCATTTAGGCCAAAAAGTTCAACATTGGTCTTATCTGACCACATCACCTTCTTCCACTTGTTTGGTGTCTCCCCTACATGGCTTGTGGCAAACTGAAAACTGGACTTCTAATAGCTTGCTTAGGTGGAGGGCTATGTCTTGGTAGGTTTACAGTTGTGCCATACTCCTTTAATTTTTGATGGATTAGAGTGCTCAGTGTGATGTTCAGAGCTTGGGATATTTTTTTATAATCCAACCCTGCTTTACACTTCTCCACATCTTGCAAAGTCATGATCCTCCTTTAGCTCTGGCCGGCTCGGCGCATGCAAACTAAGTATGGTAAGGCCGATGCCTACCGCAGGGCATTCAATGCGCAAACGCCAACCGTTGATTTCAGCAAAGAACAATGCTCACCAGTTGGCCGGAGCTGAAGGAAGATCGTGACGTACCAGTGGAGGGGGTGGGCTGGATGGAGCAAGGGGAGGTACAGGGAACAAGTGAAGAGGAGGGCCTGGGCTCTGGCAGAAGCCATGCCTGGGCTCCTATAACAGTTATGCACGCCCCGCTTGGCACCTTGAGACCACATTTGCATATGAATAAAAGTTAATTTTCTGCACTTTGGAAATACAGAATACTAAGACGGGTATGTTTTGCTTTGTGTCAGGCAGCACTATGTAGCCCTGGACTGGGTTACATATAGTTAGATTTGCTTTAAACAGTATAAGTAAGTGCAAGTTAACCCTTTAAAGTGCAATAAAGTAAGGAGTTGATGACTTTGCATAGGGGAAATAGGGGCAAATGTCCACAAACGTCCAGGCTCCAAAGTATCCCTGCTCCAGGGCACTACATATATCTCGTTACAATGACACCGGTCAATGGTTGGAATATTTTAGGCAGCAAGTGAACATTCAGTTCTTGTAGTTCAGTGTTCCCCAACTCCAGTCCTCAGGGCCCACCTGCCGGTCATGTTTTCAGGATTTCCTTAGTATAGAGCAGGTGATATGCAGGGATGGATGTGCAATCCAGTTCTTTTCTCACATTTACATTGTTGCGGAGTAAGGCCTAGTTCACACTTGATTTGGTCAGTGATTTTCAGTGATTGTGAACCAAAACCAAGAGTGGAGCCTCTACAGAGATAAGGTATAATGGAAAGATTTACACCAGTATATTCCCTAATAGCGGTGGCCTCTTTCATCATAATAAGGAAGGGTTCACATCATGTTTTTGTCTTATGTTTAATGTATACAAAAAATGCCATACCCTGCCATCCATCACCATAGGGTTCAATTGTAATTTTAAAAAAAGTATACATTAATTATATGTTTTTTATTAGAGTCTTTAGGATGGAAATTCGTTGAGTACTACACTTTTGGGTCCTTTTTTTCCCAACGTGTACTTTAAACATATGGCAAAAACATGATGTGAAACCAGCCTTATATGTCCTGTTACACCACAAAAATTGATCTGGGATGGTTCATTGAACATGTCAAAAAGTTCAACATGTCATAAAGTTAAATTCTCCAGATGATAATTTGATTAAGCATAGTTGGGATGTGCTGGGAAAACAAGTTCAAACTATGGAAACTTCGCCTCACAAATTACAGGACTTAAAGGATTTTCTGTTAGCATCTTGGTAGCAGGCACCGCAGTGCACCTTCATAGGTCTTGTAGGTGCCATACATTGTTGGGTCACAGCTCTCTTGGTGGCACAAGGGGAACCTACACAATATTAGGCAGATGGCAGCTGATCAGTATGTCATGTACAATGTTACTATTTTGCTTTATCTAGTACACTAGAACTGTCATCAGATATTGAGATGACCCTGCTCATCTTGATCTAATCTATACAACAAAGCTAACAAGTGAGCTACAGAAGACAGGAAGCATCAGTCTGTTGTGAAAACTGGAATATTTAACAGGAAAGTTAAATATTAGTATATAGCAAATGTATGAATATAAAATAACATTATTTAAAACACTGTAGTTTTTTTATCCTGAACTAATTTTTTTTAAAATTAGTTCAGAATAAAAAAAACTACAGTGATTTAAATAATGTTATTTTATATTCATACATTTGCTATATATTTTTGATACATGTACAGTGGTGTACCTATCATATAGGCAGACCACGCAGCTGCTATGGGGCCCGTGGGAGGAGGGGGCCCGGAGTGGATGTAAAGCCCCGCCCCCTGATTATACTACACTAACTCTAGATACTGCTTGAGTCCCTACCTGGGGTTCTGGTGGGCCCTGCTTCCCCTGTTCCCAGGGCCCTTACCCCACTTACAGACTTTGTGGATGCTCCTGAGGCTACAGCAGTTTCCCCACTGTGTGCCAAGGAGAGAACTTTCTCTCCTCTGTCAGCTGATCGCTGAACTGGCCAATCAGCACAGCCCAGACATACAGAAGCCAGCCTGAGAGAGTGAGGACTGCTGCTCCCATGCCTGTCTCAGTGAATGCTGACTGCTGGACCCACAGCACAGCCAGAGACTGAGTGAGTAACAAGAAATTTATGACCTGATTGTTGGAGGAAGGGAGCGATTCTGTTGTTTGTTTGTTTCTTGGTAGGGGGTGAAAAGACTTCTCTATATAAGCTTCAGTAAGCAGAGTTCATGGCAGTGATCCCCCCCCCTTTGAACTCTGCTTGCTGCTGTTTATATACAGGACATTGTGCCCTAGGCAGAATATCCCCCCCCCCCCCACATACACACACATGTACTCCGCCTGGTGCACACTATGCATCACAAGCAAGCAGAGCTTTTTAATTCAATAAAAATAAAAAAAATGTTCAAGGCATTTGTATACTACCTAATTCCTTAAAATATAAGGATTTGTGTGTTATTTTTAAATATTTATAATTTAGGAATAGTGATGAGCGAACTTCTGTTTTCAAGTTCGGCGTACAAGGTTCAGGTTATCTAAGAATTCCATTATGGATTTCGCTACCACAGACCATAATTTATGGTCCATGGTAGCGGAGTCCATAACGGAATTCTTAGAGAACTTGAAAACAGAAGTTCGCTCATCACTATTTAGGAATTAAATCAATCTATTATATATATATATATATATATATATATATATAAAAAAAACATAAATTGTACTTTATATTTGTGCAGGGAGGTAGGAGCCCGATACTGACTTTTGCTATGGGGCCCTATGATTTCAATGTACGCCCCTGTACATGTATGTAAAGTTAACTCTAACTCACACTTATCCAAATATCATATCTGCTTATTTACAAGATAAACAACGCAAAACAAGGCAAACTAATAAACCATAAAAGCAGACTTTCTCTAAAATTGCATATATAGCACTAAATATAATAATAATAAAATAATATTTTTCAGTTATCAGCTGGTATGAGCCGTTTTCTATGCCCTCTTGGTTTTTACAGCATTTGCCAAGTGCCTTCCTGTTCAGTTTATATTCTTTTAACCTGAACAGCATGGCTTTTGGCAAAAGTATCTAAGAGAAGAATTTCATAATGTAGCTTCCAATCCTTTCACTTTAAGCCAAATTGTATACTTGTGGCATCCGTCCAGAATAATTCCCTCATGTTAAAGCAGATATAACAATCCATGCGCCAGTTTAGGAACTATCGCTAAAACCTCACACATTCAGAGTTCAATAAGGACAAGGTTGAAAAGAATCATTTAAGAAAACATGATTCTACATCTTTGTCCCTGTGGAAAGAAACACACAGGAGAAGAAATTGCTTCTGCATTGATCACATTAGCCTACAGCTACAGACGCCCAGGATGCTGCATAGTTCCAATTTTATCATTAGAGGTATTTTTCCTGAATATTAAAGGTAGGGCGTTTGATCAGCCAGGCTCTTTCAGAATATAACATGGAGCACAAAGAGAAGTATTGAGCTCTCACCGTATAATAGGCCTACTTTCAGGAAGAAAGGAAAAAAAATTAACCGTATCCGCCTACGTATCAAAGTAAACTTTTTGTTCTAGGTCTTCCGTACACGTCAGTGATATACCTTCGTATTATTTTATATTTTCAATCACTTAATCATATGCATTTACCTAATTGGATCTAGACAGCTTGGATTCATGTTCGAAAAAATGCCAAGCTTCCTTTTGGCACTTTCTCTTCACTTTCTTGTGTTCAGCTGCAAGACTGTCAACTAAAATAAGACTCTGCTCTTCAACTTGTTAGGGATCAGATCAAAGCGGAATCTTCTTTCATCCCCTTGTAGTTTAATCCCTTACCTGTCAAAGTCCATTATTTCAAAAGGAGTCTTATAATTTTAACAAGTCTTATAACTTGAATAAAACTAAAGGCGCAACCAGAAACTTTCTTCTTTTTTAAACTTTTTTACATTTTTTTCTTCTACTTTTTATTTAAATAAATCAACATTGCCATGAATGCTGCGAGGAGATTCTTAAAATGGGGCAAGTAATTGTCATTCCATATGCAGAACGGGATAGAGGAAGGTGGAGACCAGTTTTGTTTTGTTGGTTTCTTCCTTTGAGCTTGGACATATGGTTTCTTTAATATGTATAAGCAAATGATGTGAACTGAACCAGTGCATCACTACCGCTCGCAGCGATTCAAGCTACAAATAAGAGTCAATGTCAAAGTGAAAATTAGTGGCGGCGGTACTGTACTGTAACTTCTTCAGATGCACAAGAAAGGAAGGACATTGAGGTTACAGATTTATTATTCCTCACATTAAAGGGGTTTTCCAGGATTATACTACTGATGACCAAGGGCGTAGCTAAAGGCTCATGGGCCCTGGTGCAAGAGTTCAGCTTGGGCCCCCTTTCTGTCAGCAGGGGCGGACTGGGAACTTAAAGTGGCCCTGCAAAAAAAAACTAAAAGTGGCCCCATTTTGTAGTACAAATTTATGGAAGGCAGGGCCAGGAATACCATATTGTGGCACATTATACTACCCCAATAGAGTCAAATATCACAGTCCATCACAAAATACTGCCACCAGCAGCACAAAATACAGCCCCAAAAACTTCTACTGGCCATGAGGAGGGCCCAGTCAGCTCCCTGGGCAGCGGCCCACCGGGAAATTTCCCTGTAAGGTCTATGGCCAATCCGCCCCTGTCTGTCAGTGCTTTGTGGCTCAGAGTCAGGGAAGCACATTGCCTTCATGGTGCCTGAGGCAAAAATTGAAACGGTACCCGCTCCCCCCATGTAACATTCTTGACCTAGCCACTTCTTTTCAAGCCAGAGGTAACTTGACCAGCATGCACTTTCTATAATAACAGTGTCTTCTTATATGGCACAAGGGTCTTTGGGCCCCCTGAGGCTCCTAGGCCCGGTAGCGACTGCTACCTCGGCACCCCCTATAGCTATGCCCCTGCTGATGACCTATCCTCAGGATAGGTTATCAATAGTGTTGATCGAGCACCGTAGTGCTCGTGTAGAACACTAGGTGATGCTCGAGTGCTCTACAGAGCACCCGAGCACAATGGAAGTCAATGGGAGAACCAGAGCACTAAACCAGGCACCCCCTGCTCTGAAGAGGGGAGGGTGTCTGGTTCATAGGGAAAGGTCAGAAAATGATGGAAACACCACTGAAATGGTTTAGGACCAGCATGGGGAGGATGTCTGGATGCATCTTGGACTACAAAGTCGCTGCTGTGAACGATGTTGTCCGAGTATTACGCCACTTTTACGGAATGACAAGAATACGCCCAAAACCGAAGATAAAATAGATTTTAGAGGAAATATTGTTTGGAAACATATATTTACGTGGGACGCCTACACTCATAAAGCCTATGCTAAGTGAAAGGGCTGCCAAAAATTACAAGGAACAGGCACTCCAATACACCCTTTATTACACATAAAGTAGGACATCAGAGACACCCTTGAAAAATTATGTTGATGGCCTGCTGCTGACACTCAAAAATATTAGGGGTGAGGGTCTGCTGCTGAGCTGACCCTCTAAAACATTAGGGGCGAGTACCTGCTGCTGATCTGACCGTGTAAAACAT
>ONZH01006315.1:0-18371 GCA_900303285.1 Rhinella marina | reverse complement strand
CAGCAGGCCCTCACCCCTAATTTTTTAACCTAAAAAATTAACCTCACTCTGGTCCTCCTTTGGATGACTTTGTTTCTTGTGCTCTGCCAGCAGACACTGTTTCACCGACACTGTTTCACCGCGCCCACCGTGCACCATCAGCAGCACGCCCACTTCCCTGTCCCTTACTGCTTGCCTTGCGCATACTAAATGGTATATATGCAAGTTTGTCAAAAGTACAGTTGCAGAAAAAAATACGTGGTCTAAAATGGCAGACAATTGCTCAAACCCCATATGCTGCTGCGCATATCAAACCAGGGGAGCAATTCCTGCACATGTGATCCGTTGCTAACAGCAATCCCCAGCAAAAATGCATACAATGGAGGATGCCTGCAGCGGACCACATGTACCACAAAACCATCCTACACAAGGTAACAAATTGTGCGGATGTGGCGAACAATATGATCAAGCAATCACTAATAAAGGTGCACTGTGGCGGTAATACAATTGATAATATATATGTAAACCCTCACGCTGATGTTAAAATGAGACTTTCGCCAATATATTCTTATATGAAGAACATACCGGAGGCCGAGCACCGTGTCAAGTTATGTCAGAGTGTCACGTGACCTAACACTAACCTACCTAGCCATATGGGCAATTGTGGAAGGAGCATATAGGCCGACACACAGCGACCTACTCCTAGTTACCTCCAGCGTGAAATCACACATCCAATGGGAGGAGGGAAGAGACTATGAGCCCCACCTACCAATGACTTATGTGACTCAGGCTGCACAGGTGCACCAGAATGATGTAAGAGGGGGTACATTCAAACCTGGAGTTGCCACACCTCCAGGTGTAAATGTTCAAACACAATCACAGAAAAAAAACGTGGTCTAAAACGGCAGACAATTGCTCAAACCCCATATGCTGTTGCGCATATCAAACCGGGGGAACAATTCCTGCACATGTGATCCTCCCTCCTCCCATTGAATTAGTAGGTCGCTGTGTGTCGGCTTATATGCTCCTTCCGCAATTGCCCATACGGCTAAGCAGGTTAGTGTTAGGTCCCGTGCCACTCTGAGATGCCTTGACGCGGTGCTCGGGCTCCGGTATGTTCTTGATATCTAATATATAAAGCTGAGTGTATGTGTGTGTGTGTGTGTGTGTGTGTGTGTATGTCCGCTAAAGGAATCCGCACCGCTGCAGCTACAATCACAAAATTTGGCACACATGTACATCAGATGTCCGGGAAGGTTTTAGAACAGTTTTCAACTCTCCAGGACGTACAGTTCCTGAGATATTCCCAAAAAATGCATTAGCCAATAGTAGCCTGGTCACATGACCCTTATCAGCCAATAGAAGCTCACAGGCACACATCAGGTTTCTATGACAACCTAGCCAGTTCACTGCTTTAGGTCTGCATTAAAGAGGCAGAGCACTGTGGATGACAGTGGTAAATGGGTATTCCCGGTTACCATAACTATAACTTATGTTTTAGACTAACTCATCATCAATCATTACCTCATATAATGTAAATTTTACATATTTACTGTTCAGTAGTAATAAAAGATGTTTTCTTCCACTGCTACCCACCTTCCTCCTAAATTACTATGGCATCGACCTGTAATTCCGGCCATTGTCAAAAGAAGGACTTAAAAGCACCACCCCCAGATCCCACTAAGTCACGCCCCTGACTCAGTCAGGCCACGCCCCTTCCATGCTGCATTTCACCGGGATTAAAAATATTGGTAAAAATCACCTTCTGTCAGCTGCAGGGGTGGGGGGAGGGTGACTTTCTCCCTGCAGATCATTGCTCAGACTGCACAGTGCTGCTGCTGAGAGTGCTGCTGCTGCGTCCATCCAGGCTCTGCGCATGACAGAGGACAGGGAGTCTGAAAGCCAGACCGTCCAGCCTAAAACAAGACCTCTGTCCACCCTAGGGGCAGGCTGATGTTAGGGTGGCCAGATGTCCGGCTTTAGGCTGGACAGTCCAGTTTTCTGGCTACCTGTTCTCCGTCCGACGCAGTTCCTGGACAGACACAGGGATGTCCACCCTTTCAGTAGCTCACACTCAGACAGCTTCTCCTCCATGTCTTCACGGAGCCAGGGGGGGCGTGGCCTCATGTTTAGTGATGTGTCTTCATTGGAACTGGGGGCGCTGTTTCACGTTTGGGGGAATGGCCGGTGAGGTCTGGCTTTCTGGGGTGAAGACAGTGGCCACTCTAGCTGCTGTGGAGGTCACAGTTAAAGGGGTGGGCAGCTGTAGAGGTCACTGTTAAAGGGGCGGGCTGCTGTAGAGGTCACTGTTGAAGGGGCAGGCTGCTGTAGAGATCATTGTTAAAGGGGCGGGCTGCTGTAGAGGTCACTGTTAAAGGGGCGGGCTGCTGTAGAGGTCACTGTTAAAGGGGCGGGCAGCTGTAGAGGTCACTGTTAAAGGGGCGGGCTGCTGTAGAGGTCACTGTTAAAGGGGTGGGCCGCTGTAGAGGTCAATGTTAAAGGGGCGGGCCGCTGTAGAGGTCACTGTTAAAGGGGCGGATCGCTGTAGAGGTCACTGTTAAAGGGGCTGGCCGCTGTAGAGGTCACTGTTAAAGGGACGGGCCGCTGTAGAGGTCACTGTTAAAGGGGCAGGCATTGTAGAGGTCACTCTCGATATCTTTTAATGACACACACACACAAACAGTAAAAGAAATAAATTAAATATTCCCGGGGCGAAGCCGGGTCCTTCAGCTAGTAAGAATATATTGGCGAAAGTCTCATTTTAACATCAACGTGAGGGTTTAGCCATATATCATCAATTGCATTACCGCCACAGTGCACTAGTGCACACCATTGCACCAGTGCACACCATTAGTAATTGTTTAAAAGTACAGTTGCGCAGATTTTTTTTTTTAGTGTATGAGCAGAAATATTTCACTGAATGAGCAAACGTTATGCAGCAGACGTAGCACAGGTAATGTCACATACCTGTGCTGCATGTGCAGTATAACCTTTCTGTGTCCTAAATACCTGACATCCAGTGTATTTTTTTCTGCCGTTATTCATATAATGTATAACGTTTGCGCAATCAGGCACAGATAGTGCAGGGATACGATTTGGCTAGGCAGGGCTAGTTGTTCTGTTGAAAAGACCCCAAATTGTTATATCTGGCTGCAATATTGTTATTCTTGATGGTCAAAATTTGCGAAAGTATGACTAATCTTAACACCAGCTGTGCAGCGTGTGCAGGACAATGTACTGTATGTTTCTGCTATATACCTGACATTTATTGCGTTTCTTTCTGCCACTAAACATGGCAACATTAGTAATGTCGCCTTCAATAGCTGCAGAAAAAAATACACCGGATTTCTGTTATTTGGGATACACAAATGTTAGACAGCAGACGCTGAAAAGGTGGTGTTAAGGTCAGGCAACCTTGCGCAATTTTTAACCCACCACAAAAATAATGTATTGTAGCCAGATATAACAATGAACTTTTGTGTCTTTTGAACAGAACAACTAGCCCTGCCTAGCCAAATCATATCCCTACACTATATGTGCGTCCTTGCACAAATGTTATACAGCAGATGCAAAAGAGGTACTGCAGCCTTAATTAACGGCAGAAAAAATAGCAATGGATGTCAGGTATATAGACTTTTGAAAGGTTCTAACACACACGCTGTGCACGTAGTGGTAGTGTCAGGCACACTTGCGTTCTTTTTGCCCCAAAAGAAAAAAAAATGCAGCCAGATTTAACAATGGACATTTGTGTCTTTTGAACAGAACTACTAGCCCTACCTAGCCAAATCTTATCCCTACAGTATAAGTCCCTCCTTGCGCAAATGTTATATAGCAGACATAAATGAGGAACTGCGGCCTAAATTAACGGTAGAAAAAATACCAACAGATGTCAGGTATATAGACTTTTGAAAGGTTCTAATACACACGCTGTGCACGTAGTGGTAGTGTCAGGCACACTTGCGTTCTTTTTGCCCCAAAAGAAAAAAAAATGCAGCCAGATTTAACAATGGACTTTTGTGTCTTTTGAACAGAACTACTAGCCCTGCCTAGCCAAATCTTATCGCTACAGTATAAGTCCCTCCTTGCGCAAATGTTATATAGCAGACGCGAATGAGTAACTGTGGCCTAAATTAACGGTAGAAAAAATACCAACGGATGTCAGGTATATAGACTTTTGAAAGGTTCTAATACACACGCTGTGCACGTAGTGGTAGTGTCAGGCACACTTGTGTTCTTTTTGCCCCCCCCCCAAAAAAAAAATGCAGCCAGATTTAACAATGGACTTTTGTGTCTTTTGAACAGAAATACTAGCCCTGCCTAGCCAAATCCTATCCCTACACTATAAGTCCCTCCTTGTGCAAATGTTATACAGCGAGATGCAAAAGAGGTACTGCGGGCTTAACAGCAGAAATAATAGCAAAGGATGTCAGGTATATAGTATACAGAGAGTATCATACAGCATGCAGCTGCTTCACAGGTGGCGTTAATGGCAGGCCACCTAGCGCTATTTTTAATACCCCCAAAATAAAAAAAATGTTTGCCAGCAAGATAGAATAGCCCTTAAAAGGGCTTTTGGGTCTTTTCCGAGCAAATTCTATCCCTGCCTAGCGTTCTTCTGTCCCTACTCTATCTGTCCCTGCTTGCAGCAGCTCTCCCTGGCTCGGTATGAGCCGGTCACATGTCACCGGGTGCTTTATAGCACCCGATGACGCGTTCCCGGCCAGCCAATCACTGTAATGCCAGTAGCTGACATGGCTACTGGCATTACAGTGAATGCCAGTACCTTCCCGCACGCTAATTGGCTAAACAGCGTGCATGGAGGGGATTCAAGTATGCTGCCGAACACCGCGTGGTCACGAGCGCCGCCATGTTTGGCCGAATAGTGTATTCGGACGAACATGTTCGCTCATCACTAGTAGTTATATATTCATAGATGATTTCTAGACTGTACGCTGGGAGTAAGTTGTGTGATGATAGACAGGATGCTCCTCGCTATGTGGATAAATCGATTTGTACATATTTATTCATGAGAGTTCTTGTATAACAAAGGTCTGCCATAGATTTCTAGCTTCATTCGAGTCAGCAAACTGCATAAATGAACATAAATTTGTTGAGGCGATTGGTCATGCCCCTCCCATTGTCATCCCCCCCCCCTTTTTTTTTTAAAGGCGCAGTTAAAAAGTCGCAAACACATAGTTTGCAACTTTTTAACGCCACTTTTCAGAAACAAGGGAAATGATAAATCTCCCCTCTATTCATTCTGTTCATGGCTTACATCTAGTAGAAATGACTAGGACCCACAGCAAATTTATGGACAGGGTACTTCCCCCAGAATCACATTCCTGTGTGGGGAGGGTAGTGACCTCTCTTTACTGTTGGGACTGGGACGTTCTTTCTATTGCTATGTCAGTATAGCAGTCTGAGGGACTCTTTTCTCTATGGGAACACAGGTGGGCGGGGAGGTCATGTGACTGCTCCTCTGAAGATGTTTGCTGCAGTGCATACTGGGATATTTACTTTCACTTTACAGCTGCTCCGCCCACACAGACTGTCTGAGGGAGCTCCTCCAGTGAAGGGTGTCATGGTGAACAGGTTAGAAAAATGATATATAACCAATAAATGTCACATGATATAAATACTTCATAGTGTTGGCTATTGTCTGGGGCACTTTGGATTTTTGATACTTAGTGTGGTCAACCCCTTTAATTCTAATATTTCTGGGTAATGTATTCCACCCATTCCAGTTATTACTTTAGTTCCCCTGCTCTGAATCCTCTCTAGTTCTGCTATGTCTTGTGCACAGGAGCCCAAAAGTGTACACAGTACTTCATGTGTGGTCTGACTAGTGATTTGTACAGTGGCAGGACTATGTTCACATCCTTTTCCATGTCAGTGTTACCCTGTGTTTTACTGTTTAGTATGTAAATGTAAGGTTATTCCTTCTTATGTGCATAACCTTACATTTACAGCATAAATTCAGCTCCCAGACACTAAGTGCTATTGACCCCCCTTCCTTCCTCATCTCACTGTCCACATTTGACCCAGTCACAGAAGAAGTCTCCAGGCTCCTCTCTTCTTCTTGTCCTACCACATGCACCTCTGACCCCATTCCCTCACACATACTCTAGTCTCTCTCTCCAGTTGTCAACACTTACCTAACAAAAATATTCAACCTCTCCCTCTCTTCTGGTATCTTCCACTCTTTCAAACACTTCATAATTACTCCATTATTAAAAGAAACCTCTCCCAACCCATCCTGCACAAATAACTACAGACCAGTCTCCAATCTTCCCGTCATCTCTAAACTCTTGGAGACTTTAGTCTACTCTCGCCTCATCCGCTATCTCTGTGCTCACTCTCTCCTTGATCCACTACAATCTGGCTTCCGCACTCTACACTCGACAGAAACTGCCCTCACTAAATTGACAAATTACCTCCTGACAGCAAAATGCAACGGTGACTACTCCCTGCTCGTTCTCCTTGACCTTTCTGCAGATTTTGACACTGTAGACCACATATCCTACTCACAGTGCTCCAATCCATCGGCCTAAAGGACACTGCCCTCTCCTGGTTTTCTTCCTATCTCTCTGGCCGCTATTTCAGTGTATCATTCGCTGGCTCCACTTCTCCACCTCTACCTCTCGCTGTCAGAGTTCCTCAGGGTTCAGTCCTAGCCCCTCTCCTCTTCTCCCTCTACATAGCCCCAATTGGACAGACCATCAGCAGATTTGAGAGAAATTAATTTGGAGTCCCAAAACAGAGGAAGTAGGTCCACACTTCCTATAGTTAAAAAAACACATAAAATATAGGGTTGGGTCCGCACTAAGTGATCTTAAAGGGAACCTGTCATCAACTTTTTGCTGACCGTAATGAGGACAATATTAAGTAGTGACAGAAATGCTGATTTCAGTAGTGTGTCACACAACAGCTAAAAGTAAGTGGTTGTCGAGAACAAGCATCATAATCATTGCAGCACAGGCCTTGAAAAGAGTCAAACCTACCTGAGAAGAGTCATGGTTATTCATAATCTCCTGCTCTCCCCGCTCATCTGCTGATGATTGGCAGTTCTCTCCTAGAGAGAAAGGAAGAAAACTAGGTAGAAGACTGTCAATCATCAGCAGGTGGGCAGGGAGAGCAGGAATTCATGAATAACCATGACTCTTCTCATGAAGATTTGACTCTTTTCCAGGCCTAGTCTGCAATGTTTGTGATGTTGGTTCTCAGCAACCACTTACTTTTTACTTATAAATGACAGACCACTGAAATTAACTCACCTGTCTCTACTTTATTCTACCGTTAGTATGGGCTGCATAAAGGTGATGACTGGTTCCCTTTAAGTAGAAGCTGGGACAAAAATCACTGATTTTACAAAAGCTGTTCCAATCGGTCTCTGACTTCTCTTCCCTTTATAACAGCCTCCTCGACCTCTGAACCAACAGGCAACAGAAATGTTTGTTATTCTTTCAAAAAGGAAAAAGACATAGTGCAGGCCCACATATAAAAGGGGTTCCCAATACTTTATTGTACTCAGTCTTGTTCTTCAACATCACATGTAAAATATTACTGCCCGATCCGGGTTTTGCTCCTGCTTCATCTGGGGCGTCTCAGTTTCAGTTTCACTTTAGAATTTGGGGCGGTATTTATTGCCACTTCATGCTGGTCACATGATTTGGGCGGTATCTATTGCCACCTCATGCTGGTCACATGATTGCTGGTCACATGATTGATTCTCTTTGAAAAACATTAACAGTTTGGCATTTTATGCTGTTTACTATAATTAAACTATTCATATTATGCCATTATAGTAAAACATTAAAATACTTGAAACAAAAGAGGTATCTCTCTTTAAAATCCTCATTTTTAATTAAGTGCGGGGATAAGTAAAACTTCCTAATCTACTCTATGTGTATCTTGATGGTCTTTTTCTTCCACTATCCATGATGTATCATATAGAGCTGCCTTTTCATATATTAATTCTAATTATGGGCATCGTAAAATATAAATAGTTTCAGTGCAATATCTGTCTATTTTTATTAACCACCTCGCTCTTGCATCTCTCTGAAGAGATAGTAAAGAGAGGAGAAAAAAAACAAAAAAAACAAACAAACAAGGGAGATCGTATTTTATCCTATCAATTAAGGGGGGAAAAAAAAACACCAGGGGAAATTGTATCTTATCCTATCATTAGTCCACACAAAAATCTACTCAATGCCTGCATAATGTTGCTGACAGGCTAGATGTATTGCTAATAAAGGATGGAAATTTCTTTCTAATGGAGGTTTTTCTAATGTTTTTTCATATCATACATACAGATTTTATGTCCCATTCAATATTTAATCCTGCAGGTTGTAGTGTATTAGTATTATAAATCCATTCTGCTTCTTTTAAATTTATCTGTTTAACTGGATCCCCTCCTCTCCATTTTTTGTGTACCAATTCTAACTCCATAAATTTAAGGCCAACTGGATTTTTTGGTGCATTTTATTTAAATGTGCAGAAACACTGTGGGACTCCAAACCTTTTTTGTTGTTTCTTACGTGTTCGCCTATTCTGACTTTTAGTTTTCTAAGTGTTCTGCCTACATATTGAAGCTTGCAGGGACACTCTAATACATATATAACCCCCATGCTTATACAGGATAAATTTCCTTTCACTTTTAGTTCTTTTTGATTTGCTGTCACACCAAAGTTATTTCTAGACCTATTCTTTTTATCCTCTTTAGATCTATTTTTGCATCCTACACAAAAACCGCACCATGTGAATGTGCCGCCTGCTGGTTGAAGCTCTCCTTTCTTTAGACAGCTATGAACAATTCTATCCTTAATTGTGGATGCTCGTTTGAAAATAAAAGGGGGTTTACCTAGAATGAAAGGCCCTACTGTTGAATCATTTTTCAAAATTTTTCTGGATGACATGTTTAATTTTCATACTGTAGATGCTGATGTATGTAGAGAATGCAAACTTGTACCTATCTCCATCTTTCTTTGTTTTGTTATTTATCCCCACATTTTCATGTCGTGCACTCTTTCTTATAGCCCTTCTCTCTAAACCTTTCCAAGATAATTTCACTTTGTTCGTCATAATCTTTTATTTGGGAGCAGTTTCTTCTTATCCTTTGGAATTGGCCCGTGGGTATGTTTTTTATCCAAGGGTTATAGTGGCAACCTTTGACATCTATATAGCTGTTTCGATCAGTGGGTTTTTAAAAAAGTTCTTTCGTGAATTAAGCCATCTACTACTATAATTTCCAAATCAAGGAAGTCTACATTTTTTTTTACTAATACTTTTGGTAAATTTGATATTCCAGGTATTGTTGTTGATATAGATAATGAATTCCTTCAGGGAAGCCTCTCCCCCTCTCCAGATAAACAGGCAATCATCTACATATCTCTTCCATATCACTAGATAGCCATCTCCCTTCTCTTTATTAAGTAAGGGGTCTATGTATAAATGTTCCCAGTACACCATAAATAAATTTCGATACTTGGTGCGAATTTCGCACCCATCGCCGTACCGGTGGTCTGGATATAAAAACATTCCCCATACCAGGAATAATTGTGACTGAGACAATAATCAATACAATCTAAAATAAATATTTTTTGGTTTTCTTTTAGTTCATTATTCCAATTCAAAAAATGTCTTACCGCTTCCAAACCTATTTTCTTAGGGATAATGGTATACCGTTGTTCTTTAAGTACCCTCAAAACCTGTCCTGTGTCTTTCAGGAAAGAAGGTGTAGTAGGTACATATTTCTGAAGGAATGTATCTACATATTCAGAGACCCCACTTGTAATGAACTCTATTCCGGAGACAATAGGTCTTCCAAAGGGGTTAATGGGATCTTTATGCACTTTCGGTAGGTAGTAAATAACTCGTGTATTGGGATGCGGATTATAGATGTAGTTGTATTCCTTTTTATTTAAAATTTCCTGCTTTAACCCTTTATCTGCCGGCTTTATGACTATATTGTCGTTATTTTCCAAACCTCTTATGGTCTCTTGTTCTTTTTTATTGAAATTAGTCTTCCTTTTATCATTATAGTTTATTTTCTCTAATCCTTTTAATACGCTTTAAAAATGTTTCTATGCACTTGTTTTCTTTATTTTTTTGGATAAAATGTAGATTTATTCCTTAGAATGGTGTGCACATGTGTATTGGCTGTTATCTGATTTTGAATGGGGTTAGATGTCATATACTTGAAGATATTCCGTTTTCTTATATACCTGTGAACATCTAGATAGGTCTGAAATCTATTTTATTTGAGGGCTTTTTTCAGTACATTTTCTTCCTCTTTGGTTAGTTGATGTGTGCTTAAATTATAAATGCCTAGTTGGCTTTCCTGCCTCTCTTTGCTAACGGGCTTTGGTTTCCCTTGTCCTTCTCTCTTTCCTTTGCATGTCTTCTTTTCACTGGAGTGTTTTGTATGCCTTCCTCCCTCTTTTATTCTACATTTGCTAGTATTCCCTTGGTCATCTGGTGGGGAAAATTTTCTTCTTCCATCTTATCTGGTCTGATCTCTTCTCCCATTTCTGCTGATAGATTGTTATTTCTCATTCCTTCTTCTACAATTTTACTATTTCACTGTACTTCTTGTATGTGTGTCCTTATATGTGATAAGTCGTTATTTTTCTGATAGTTATGTCTATAGATCCCTACTTCTCTAGATCTATCATAATGCTATTGTTGACCATAGTTTGGGCAATGTCCATAATTGTAACAGAGGAAGTAGGTCCACACTTCCTATAGTTCAAAACACATAAAATATAGGGTTGAGTCCGCACTAAGTGATCTTAAGTAGAAGCTGGCACAAAAATCACTGATTTTACAAAAGCTGTTCTAATTGGTCTCTGAACCCCTTTTATATGTGGGTCTGCACTATGTCTTTTTCCTTTTTGAAGGAATAATGAACGTTTCTGCTGCCTGTTGGTTCAGAGGTCGAGGAGGCTGTTATAAAGGGAAGAGACCAATTGGAACAGCTTTTGTAAAATCAGTGATTTTTGTGGCAGCTTCTACTTAAGATCACTTAGCGCGGACCCAACCCTATATATGTGCATCAGCAGATTTGGTTTCCAGTATGCAATACGCTGATAGAAAACAGAGGGTGGTTAGTAACGGTACACACTCAGATTGGGTCACTGTCACTAGTGGGGTACCACAAGGGTCAGTATTGGGCCCTATTCTCTTCAATATATTTATTAATGATCTTGTACAAGGCTTACACAGTAAAATATCAATTTTTGCAGATGACACTAAACTGTGTAAAGTAATTAACACAGAAGAGGACAGTATGCTGCTACAGAGGGATCTGGATGGATTGAAGGCTTGGGCAGAGAGTTGGCAGATGAGGTTTAACACTGACAAATGTAAGGTTATGCACATAGGAAGGAATAATGCAAGTCACCAGTACATACTTAATGATAAAACACTGGGTAACACTGACATGGAAAAGGACTTTTCATTTTAGTGAACAGCAAACTAAGCTGTAGAAACCAGTGTCAGAAAGCTGCTGCCAAGGCCAATAAGATAATGGGTTGCATCAAAAGAGACATAGATGCCCGTTATGAGAACATAGTCCTGCCACTTTACAAATCACTACTCAGACCGCACATGGAGTACTGTGTACAGTTCTGGGCTCCTGTGAACAAGGCAGACATAGCAGAGCTGGAGAGGGTTCAGAGGAGGGCAACTAAAGTAAATATCCGGAATGGGTGGACTACAGTACCCAGAAAGACTATCAAAATTGGGGTTATTCACTTTAGAAAAAAGATGACTGAGGGGAGATCTAATAACTATGTATAAATATATCAGGGGTCAATACAGGGATCTCTTCCATGATCTTTTTATCCCCAGGACTGTTACTGTGACGAGGGGACATCCTCTGCGCCTGTAGAAAAGAAGGTTTGTACACAAACATAGAAGAGGATTCTTTACGGTAAGAGCAGTGAGACTATGGAACTCTCTGCCTGAAGAGGTGGTGATGGTAAGTTCACTAAAAGAGTTCAAGAGGGGCCTGGATATATTTCTGGAGGGTAACAATATTACAGGCTATAGTTGCTAGAGATGGGTCGTTAATCCGATTGCCTGATTTGAGTCGGAATTAATTTTTTCCCCCTAAAGTGGGGAAAATTGGCTTCTACCTCACAGGGGTTTTTTGCCTTCCTCTGGATCAACTTGATAACAGGCCGAACTGTATGGACAGATGTCTTTTTTCGGCCTTATAAACGATGTTACTATGTTACCATCTCTATGCTGATGACACAACTATACACGTCATCCCCCGGCATCACCCCTGCTGTATTACAGAACACCAGTGACTGTCTGTCATCTCTGATATCATGTCCTCTCTCTATATGAAACTAAATCTTTAAAAAACTGAACTTCTTGTGTTCTTTCCATCCACTAACCTACCTAAAGCTGGTATCTCCCTCTCATTGTGGGGCACTACTATCATGCCCAGGCAGCACACCCGCAGCCTTGTGGTGACATTTGACACTGATCTATCCTTCATCCCCTACATCCAGTCTCTCTCCTGCTCATGTCGCCTGCACCTCAATAACATCTCCAGAATCCGCCCCTTGCTCACTATGGAAACAACAAAAACTCTCATTGTTGCCCTTATCCACTCCCGCCTTGATTACTGTAACTCACTATTAATAGGTCTCCCCCTCACCAGACTCTCCCCTCTCCAATCTATTCTTAATGCAGCAGCCAGGGTAACCTATCTGTCCAACTGCTACTCCAATGCCTCCAGCCTCTGCCAGTCATTGCACTGGTTGCCCATACAGTATAGAATCCAATTTGAACTGCTCGTCCTTACCCACAAAGCTCTACACAGTGCTGCACCCCCCTACATCTCTTCCCTCATCTTTATCTATCACCCTACCTGTGCCCTCCATTCAGCCAATAATTTACGAGTGACTTCCACCATTATCCAAACCTCTCATTCCCGGCTGCAAGACTACTCCTGACCTGCACTGATTCTCTGGAACGCCCCCTACCCCAAGAAATCAGTTTAAAAAACAACATACACAGTTTTTAGTGCGCCCTAAAAACATCTTTTAAGGGTGGCCTATCACCTTCCCTGACCTAACTCCTTTCCATATAGCCCATTTATCAATTCCTGAACCTCATCCTCCACCAAACTCTCCACTGCACCCATTCACCCAGAAGCACTTCATATATTGGCTGCTGACCGACTCATGCAGCTTTATATCTGCTCCCCTATTCTCCCAAGAAGGCTGGACCATTGTACAAAACAAGCACTTTTACCTTTAGTGTCACCCCCCTATCTCCTCATAGACTGTAAGCTCCTGTGAGCAGGGCTCCCACTCCTTTTGTTACTATTGACTTGTCTATCGTTATGTTATTTATGACTGTTAGTACATGAACCCCTGAACTGTAAAGCGCTGTGGAATACGTTGGCGCTATATAAATAAAGATTACTATTATCATTATTATTATTATTATTATTATTATTATTATTATTATTATTATTATATTTATCAATGTTAAACCTCACCTGCCACTTCTCTGCCAAAGCTTCAAATCTATCCAGATCCATCTATAGCAGTATACTGTCCTGTTTTGTTAATTACTTTATATAGTTTAGTGTCATCAGCAAAAAAATTATATTTTTCTCTTTTACCCTCTACAAGATCATTAATAAATATATTAAAGAGAATAGGGCCCAGTACTAACCCCTGTGGTACCCCACTATTGACAGTAACACAATCTGAGTGTGTACTGTTAATACCTACCCTCTGTTTTCTATCACAGAGCCAGTTACTTATCCCCACATACACACATTTCCCCCAAGCATTCTCATTTTATGTACCAACCTTTTATGTGGCATAGTCTGAAATGCATTGGAGAAGTCATGATATATGAAATCCATTGACTCATAGAAACTGATTAAATTAGTTTGACATGACCGATCTGTCATGAAGCCATGCTGATACAGCATTATACACTTATTTTCTTTGACATACTCATGGATAGCATCTCTTAGAAAGCCCTCAAACAGTTTACCCATGACAGATGTTAGACTTAATGGCCTATAGTTTCCTGGCTCTGCCTTGGACCCCTTTTTCAATATTGGCACCATAAGCACCAATCCTGTAGAACAGACCTTGCCATTATAGAGTACTTAAATATCAGAAAAAAAGGGTCTGTCTATGACATTACTTATCTTAGCATACGGGGGTGTATGCCATCTAGATCTGGAGATTTGTCTATTTTAATCTTTTTTAAGACGCCAATGTACTTCTTCCTGCGTCAGACAAGCCACCTTTAATGGGGAGTTTACTTTTAGTATCTACATTTTGTCTGAAAGTTAATTTTCCTTACTGAATATAGTGGAGAAAAAAATATTTAATAGATTCATCCCGGTGTTTATAGTATGCCATCTGATATACAATCAGACACACATCTTTTACAATTTTAATTCTGGTGTTGATTATATACCCCCTGATGCATTTTTTTATGCATCACAGTTACCATATATTGTACTGAACTGTGTCTAATTTACCATTTTTACACTAATACATATTGCAATGTTTCAGTTGCTTAAATCCTAGTGTATCTGACATTTTGGTCTAAGTCACAGTTGCTATATTTTGACCTAGCCTCTATCTCAATTGACCATTAAAAAAAACATTGCACATTTTATTAAACTTCAGTTAATCACACACTAGTGTACCTGATGCATTTTTCTGTGTGTCAGTTCCAGTGTCTTAGTAAAAAAAAAACATATTCTTAACATAATTTGTACTTTATTTCTATAAAAAAAAAAGAAAAAAAAGAAAACAATCCTACAGTGCAGTGTGTTTTTATACAGGCTGTTTGTTACCAAAGATTTAGCATGGGCATATATGTTGTCACTTTGCCATTATTAATGCTATATTTAAAGAGCTTTAAAGGGGTTAGATACAGTGCACAACCTTTCTGGACAATTGAGACACTTTCAATTCAGGTCACATCCATTTGGACCAAAAACTACCATATTTTTTGCTTTATAGGACGCACCCCATATTTTAGAGTAGGAAAATAAGAAAAAAATATTTTTCAGCAAATCCTCATATCAGACCCCCCCCCCATAAATATCAAGACATCACATCACACCCCATATCAGCCCTCCATGTCAGACCCCCATCAGACCTCAGACCTCCATCAGATATTTCAGACCACCATCAAACCTCAGATCAGCCCTTTTAGACCCCCATCAGCCATTTCAGACCCGCATTAGACCTCAGATCAGCCCTTTTAGACCCAAATCAGCCATTTCAGATCCCCATCAGACCTCAGATCAGTCCAAAACAACAAACTCCGCTTACCTCTCCTATGTCGCGGCTCCTCTTCTTCTCCGGAAAGTCACGCTCCTCCAGCAAGTCACGCTCCTCTGTCTTCTCCTGCCGGTGCTACACTGTCACCTGCGTACAGCATCAGGTCAGAGTGCGCGCATTACATCCTGATGCTGTACAAGGTCAGGAAAGTGCAGCGCCTGCCGAAGAAGACAGGGGAGAGCCGGACCCGGAGCAGAGCTGCAGCGCAGACGGGTTTCCCCGCTCCCAGCACCTAATACATACTAGCAAGCACTTCCATAATGGAAGCGCTCACTAGTATTCTCTTTATAAGACACACGGCCATTTTCCCCCTACTTTTGGGGGAAAAAGTGCATCTTATGAAGCTAAAAATACGGTAATCTGATGGTCGATTCATACGAATTGGAAATGAGATAAATTTCAAGAAGTTTACTCATCTCTATGTATCATCATTCTACTTTGTGAATGTAATTTTACCCAAAGATACTTGAAACTAAGTTTGAAAGGATTTCTACAGTACCCAGAAAGATTATCAAAATTAAGGTTATTTACTTTAGAAAAAAGACGACGGAGGGGAGATCTAATAGCTATGTATAAATATATAAGGGGTCATTACAGAGATCTCTCGAAAGGTTTTTTTAATCCCCAGGACTGTGGGTTGCATCAAAAGGAGCATAGATACTCGGCATGAGAACATAGTCCTGCCACTTTACAAATCACATGGAGTACTGTGTACAGTTATGGGCTCCTGTAAACAAGGAAGACATAGCAGAGCTGGAGAGGGTTCAGAGGAGGGCAACTAAAGTAATACCTGAAATGGGAGGGGTCTGCCTTTATGTAAAGTCATGCCTAAAGCCCACACTCCGGGAAGATATAAGTGAGGGACATAAAGATGTGGAGTCACTGTGGGTAGAAATAAATGGAGCCAAAAACAATAATAAAATACTAATAGGGGTTTATTATAAACCACTCAATATATCAGAGACCACAGAAAATCTACTTCTAAATGAAATAGACGAGGCGGCAAATCATAATGAGGTCATTATTATGGGGGACTTCAACTACCCAGATATAGACTGGGAAACTGAAACCTGTACATCTCATAAAGGAAACAGGTTCTTGGAAATAATCAAAGACAATTACCTTTCCCAACTGGTTCAGGACCCCACTAGAGGGACGGCCATACTGGACTTAGTATTAACCAATAGACCTGACAGAACAACAGGTGTGCAGGTTGGGGGACACCTGGGAAACAGTGACCATAACATAATAACCTTCCAATTGTCATTCAAAAGAGCGATTCTTCAGGGAGGAACAAAAATACCAAACTTCAAAAAAGCAAAATTTAGCCAACTAAGAGAGGCCATAGGCCTAACTAACTGGGACAAAGTCCTCAAAAATAAAAATACAGCCACAAAATGGGATATTTTTAAAAGCATCCTAATATCTAATTGTGAGAGGTACATACCATATAGGAATAAAATAATAAGAAACAAGAAAAAACCAATGTGGATAAATAGAACTGTAAAGAAAGCAATAAATGACAAAAAGAAAGCATTTAAATCACTAAAACAGGAGGGGAGTGAGGAAGCATTGAAAAACTATAAGGAAAAAAATAGAATATGTAAAAGACACATAAAAACAGCCAAACTAGAGACCGAGAGATTAATCGCCAAAGAGAGTAAAAACTAACCCTAAAATGTTCTTCAATTATATAAATACTAAAAAGTATAAACCTGAAGGTGTCGGCCCCTTACAGAGTAATGAGGGGGGAGTAGCAGAGAGCGATGAGGAGAAAGCGAAGCTACTAAATAACTTTTTCTCCACTGTATTCACTGAGGAAAATAAAATGTCAGATGAAATGCAGAGTATAAAAGAAAATTCCCCTTTAAAAGTGTCCTCTCTGACCCAGGAAGAGGTGCAGCAACGTCTTAAAAATATTAAAATAGACAAATCACCAGGACCGGATGGCATACACCCCCGTATCCTAAGAGAATTAAGTAATGTAATCGACAGACCCTTATTTCTGATATTTAAGGACTCTATACTGACGGGGAGTGTTCCACAGGATTGGCGCATAGCAAATGTGGTGCCAATATTCAAAAAGGGTCCAAAAACAGAGCCTGGAAACTATAGGCCGGTAAGTTTAACTTCTGTTGTGGGTAAACTGTTTGAAGGTTTTCTGAGAGATGCTATCTTGGAGTACCTCAATGAAAATAAGCAAATAACTCCATATCAGCATGGCTTCATGAGGGATCGGTCATGTCAAACCAATTTAATCAGTTTCTATGAGGAGGTAAGTTCTAGACTTGACCGCAGCGACTCAATGGATGTTGTACACTCACAGGCCACTTTATTAGGTACACCATGCTAGTAACGGGTTAGACCCCCTTTTGCCTTCAGAACTGCCTTAATTCTTCGTGGCATAGATTCAACAAGGTGCTGGAAGCATTCCTCAGAGATTTTGGTCCATATTGACATGATGGCATCACACAGTTGCCGCAGATTTGTCGGCTGCACATCCATGATGCAAATCTCCCGTTCCACCACATCCCAAAGATGCTCTATTGGATTGAGATCTGGTGACTGTGGAGGCCATTTGAGTACAGTGAACTCATTGTCATGTTCAAGAAACCAGTCTGAGATGATTCCAGCTTTATGACATGGCGCATTATCCTGCTGAAAGTAGCCATCAGATGTTGGGTACATTGTGGTCATAAAGGGATGGACATGGTCAGCAACAATACTCAGGTAGGCTGTGGCGTTGCAACGATGCTCAATTGGTACCAAGGGGCCCAAAGAGTGCCAAGAAAATATTCCCCACACCATGACACCACCACCACCAGCTTGAACCGTTGATACAAGGCAGGATGGATCCATGCTTTCATGTTGTTGACGCCAAATTCTGACCCTACCATCCGAATGTCGCAGCAGAAATCGAGACTCATCAGACCAGGCAACGTTTTTCCAATCTTCTACTGTCCAATTTCGATGAGCTTGTGCAAATTGTAGCCTCAGTTTCCTGTTCTTAGCTGAAAGGAGTGGCACCTGGTGTGGTCTTCTGCTGCTGTA